>PVJX010012648.1:0-49681 GCA_004027295.1 Dolichotis patagonum
CCAGGATGGTCTTTCTGGTTCCCTGAGTGGGCTTATCTTTGCCTATGAAGGCTTTTCCATGCAGAGTTCTGAATGCTCAGAGGATGGGGCATGTGAAGACTCAGGAGGTGATAATCAGGTGTGTCTCAGGTACCTACCCGGCAGACAGAAGAGAGAACAGATGCAGCTCATGGCATGTGGAAGCCTGGTGCTGACTGGCAACTCACTGGGTCGGCAACCAGTGTCATGGCCTATGGCTCTGCAGTGGGGAAGAGGACATGGACTGGCCTGGGTTACCAGGGGACTGAAGTAACAAAGATGGCCCAAACAGTGTGGTGCACATAAGAGCTACAGCCTTACAGCTTGGAGGAAGCCTCCCCAGGGGGTGTCCTGGTCACAAGAAAGACAGCCTCACGCCTTGGTCACAGACCAAGGCCAAGGCATGGAGGTCTGTCTGCAGACACCAATGCCCTCTTAACACAGATTTGCAGGGCCTGGCCGTGCTAAGGAGGCCTGCTTGATTTGGGCTTGATTCATTCAGGCACTGTTTCTGCCCCTTCTTTTGAAAATTACCCATCTGGGTAGTAAGGTTGGGAGCTGCAGGGGACACAAGGGTAGGTTCCCCCTACCTTCATCAGGCCAGGGAGTCACTGGGAGCTGGGTTTTCTGCCAGCTGCTCAGCCTGCTACTGTGTACTGTCCCTCAACTTATCTTCAGAATGGCTGGCCAGGCTGGGGCACCCAGAAAATGCCAAGGAGTGAGCTGCTACTGCAGTTCAGCCTCTCAATCAATACTCCATGCTGTGATTATTAATTCCTATTCCCAAGAGGATGTTCATACTAATAGGAAACTCCCAAGAGATGCAAGAGGTGCTGCCAGGCACCTGTCATAGGTTATATCAGTTCATCCTCACTGTGGCCCAGAAGGCAGCATTAACACCCTCAATTGACAGATAGTAAAACTGAGGCCCTGGAAGGTTAAAGGATGCAACTAAAGTCCCTTGGTAAGAAAGTGGCAAATGCAGGAGCCTGGAGTCTTCCTGTCACACTCCAGGTGCTGTGTTCTTTCTTCCTCACTTTTGCTCCACCAGAAACCTCAAAGGAGCTCAAAGCATTCTGCTGTATTGGTAGATGGTCAGACAACAGAGCAGGTGGGCAAGAGGAGCTTAGGGGCGGGAACTTTTCCCAGGCTTCTAACACCTCCAGCCTCAGGTTCTAATAGGCAGCCAGCTGGCCTATAGGCCTGGGGAGACACAGCTGGGATCTTTCCCTCATGCTCCTCTGTAAGATGTGGATACCACCAAGAGCTACTGTCAGAGCAGCTCCCAAGAAGTGCTGGGGGCCAGGCCTGGCTCAGCCCAGCTTGGCTGGGGCTGACATCTCTCACAGAGCCCCTCTCTCCAAGTCCTCAGACAGGGCTATGATTAATCAGCAACAAAAGCAGAAACAAGCAGAAAAATGTAATCAGCTTGGGAAGGGCAGGGCTGGGCAGGGTTGTGGCAATCAGCTTTCCTGCTGGGTCCTTTAGCTGATTGGACCCAGGGGCAGTGAGGTGGTTGCAATGGGGGCTCCAGGGATGGGATTCCAAGCCATGGCCAACCCAGGCCAGAAAGTCACTATCCCCCACAAATGTACATGAACATCTGTGCACATATGTGCATGCCTCTTTCAACCCAAGGAGCTGCACACTTGCTCCTGCCCCCATCTACCCACAGGCATGTACCCACAGGCTCATCATCCCCTCTTCTGCCAGCTCACAACCTTGGCACACACAGGTGGCCATATACACTCATGACACACATTCCCCATGCGCATATGGACTTGAAAGCACATGTACACACACACCCTTGTAGATAAAAGACACATTCACCCACATGCAGCTCCCTCAACTCCCTCTCCCCATAAGCACACTTGTTTTGAACCTGGCACACACGTTAGGTCTGACCCACAGCCATGTGCACTGACAGCCAGGAACACGAGTCCAGTCTCGGGGCCACTTCTCTTCCTCGCTGCTCCTGGAGCCAAGAGGCAGACCCTGGCTATCCCTCTGCAAGCTGAGTGGCCGCTGGGAAAGGACGCAGAAGTGGGGCCCCACTGTGGGGGTCAAAGTCGGCTGTTGGTGTCAGCCACAGACCTGTATCCGCTCCTGCCTGTTGCCCCTTTCCCATGACCTTGGGCAACGTCCTTCTCTAAACCTCAGTTTCCCCACCTTGGAGCCTCTCCTGGCACCAGCACCGTGGTACTTCTTGAGGACCCACGCGCCCGGGACCAGCCTCACCTTTCTGGGTCTCTGGTCCTCAGTTCCCAGCTCTCAGCTCCAGGTTGGAGGGGGGGGGCGTAGGGCCAGCTGGGTCAAGGGGTGCAGCGAAGGAAGGGCCTCACCCCCAATTCACCCACTTTGGTCCTGGTGGCATCCAACGTAGGGCTGGGGAAGGGATTCTGGGGGAGACCCTGGGGAAAGGGGACTCCGGGACTGAAGGTGAGAGGAGCTCCTGCGGGGTTGGGGCGGCAGCTCAGGGGCCGGCGGCGGGAAGGGGGGGGCGCGGAGGGGGCGGGCGGCCGGCGGGCGGGGGAGGCGGGGAGCGCAGCGAGCGCGGCACAGAGCGAGCGAGCCAGCAGGAGAGGCGGTGGAGCTGGAGCCGCTGGCCAGGCGGCCGCGCCGGCGAGCGGACGAGCGGGCGGCGAGCAGCGCGCAGCGCGCGGGGCACCGAGGAGCGGGCGAGGCGGGCGCAGCGCTTGGCGAGCGGAGAGGAGAGGCCCGAGCGGCGCCGCCCCCGCCGCCCCTGCGGGGCCCCGGCCGGGAGCCCAACGAGGGAGGGGGCGGCATGGCCGGGCCGCCCGGGGCGTAGGGGCGCCAGGCCCCCACGAGGGGCGCCCCCTGCTTGGCCGCCGCCGCCCTCCGCAGCCGCGCGCCCCGCCCGCTCCCGCCGCCCCCGGGGCCGCCGGCGGCCGATGAGCCCCGGCCTCAAAGTTTGCGGCGGGCGGGCGCGGAGCCTCCAAGATGCCGTTCCACCCGGTGACGGCGGCGTTGATGTACCGGGGCATCTACACCGTGCCCAACCTGCTGTCGGAGCAGCGCCCGGTGGACATTCCCGAGGACGAGCTGGAGGGTGAGTGCCCGCCGGGACCCCTGCCCGCCGGCCCTCCTACCTGTGCGCCCAGGTGGAGCGCGGGCCGGGGGCGCAGGGGGGCTCTCCGCGGGTGCCGGCAGCCAGGTGGGCGGCTCCGGCGAGCTGTCGCGCTGGAGGCCAGACCTGTGGTGGGGGTCGCCGAGATGGAGGGGCGGCCCAGCCGCTGCCCGCGCGGACCTCGCGCTGCGGAAACTTGCCGGTCCCTGCAGCGGGGTCACGGGGCCGCGCAGCCCGCGGTGACTGTGCGGCAGCGCGGCCGGCTGGGGTGGGGGTCCGAGCAGTGTCCCCAGCGCCGGCCCGGCCGGAGCAGCAGCATCCTGGTCCCCTCCGCGGCGCCCGCCCGTGGCTCTGCGCTCGCATTGACATTCCGCTCGTGTCGCTTTAAAAATCCAATCTGCTCGGGCAGCCGGAGAAGGGGAGAGGGTGTCTGCCCTACTCTTGTCCGCTGAGGGCCGCCCCCATCCCCTCTGGTGGCCATGGTCCGTTCCCCGCACCCTTGCGGGGACCCCCAACCCAGAGCGCCGGGAAGGCAGCTTGGGAGGCGGTGGCGACAACAAGTGGCCGGATTGGGCGGCTCAGTCGCGATAGCCAAACCTAGAAGGGAAAAGCACAGAGGCTAGGACCCAAACCTGCCCCCCACCCTGTTCTGTCTCCCTCTCAGACAGGAAAGGGGACAGCAGGCAGTTGGCTAGAAAAGAACAAATCAGGGTGCAGGGTCTGGGGTCCCCAGAGTGTCCTGGAGAACAGCGAGCCCCCTGGGGCCTGCTCAGCTCTTTCTCTGCTGAGCTAGGGGGAGGTGCTCTGGATTCCCCTCCCCCAGACCTCCTGGGGCCCCATATGGAGTGGAGTTGGGGGCTCTGGGCTGAGGGAGCCTTGGCCTCCTAGGATCTGCTTGTGTGCTCCTGGGAGAGGGACTGAGATCACCCAAGGGAAGCCTCTCTCTGGGTACCTTGGGCGAGGGTCCCCAAGATCTAGGAGCTCAGGGCCTGAGGAGGTGCAGCTAGAGTCAGTGAGAGATACCAGTAGGAACCCTGCCGTGGAGGGAGGTTCTTCCTCAACCCCAAGCTTGGGTGGAGGCAGATCTTGGGGGAGTCCGTCTGGATCAGGGGAAGATCCAGAGAGAGGGAGAAGGCAGCTGCCACCTCACTCACTGCACCACAGGCCAGGAAGCACCTGGTCCTCACCAGCTTCCCCACAAACCCTCACATGCCAGGAAATCCTGGAGACAGGGTCTGGGCTCTGATGCCCACAGGACAAATGGAGGGCACTTGTACCCCTGACCTGACCTTACCATTTGCTCCCAAAGTCTAGAACCCGCTTTGTCTGTGTCAAAACCCAGGGTAAGGACTCCCCTCCAGAGCCTGGGGAAAGGAGGAGGCACTATGAAGTGCAAGAGGGCAGGGAGTGGGGCATAGGTCATCTTTTCCCCACTTTCGTTCTTCCTGCTGTGGACCACTCCAAACCTCCTGCAGTTTACTGTTGCAGAAGCCTGTTCTTAGTCACTTGGACAGGGGCCAGCGTGTCTCCCCAGGCCCCAGGCAGCTTCCACCTCTTTCCCTTGCCTTGTTCCCAGCACCCCCACCATGACCCTGGTACCCTAGTTTCAATCCTTTCTGGGTCCCTCCTCTCCTGCTTCCACAGTCCTGGGTTGCACAGAGAGAAAAGGGAGATGCTGAGAGGAGGTCGGGCTGCGGGGTGAGCAGGGCACAGGGTGGGCAGCACAGGAACAAGGAGCCTGCAGGCTCCCCTTGGGCAGCCCAGTGGACATGCTGGCAGGAGCCCAGCGATGTTAGTCACCATCACACTGAACACACTCCCTGCTTCTCTCCTGTCCTCTTCTCCTGGGCCAGCAGAGGGGCCCTGGTGCAGGGGGCACCTGAAGGACAGGGTCCTCTCTGGGGACATTAGGTGGGTGGCATGGAGCCAAGAGATGTCTGAGTTGCCCCAGCCCATCTGCCAGCCAGTGGACATCTACAGCTGAAGGCAAAAAGTCCTCCATGACTGCCCCCCTTCTTGGATATAGGAACCCCAAAAGCCCTCGAAGGTGGTGGGCACCTTGCAGTGGTCCTTGAATGCCAGGGCTGAGTGGAGAGTGGTTGTCTCTGACAGATTCCCCTCTGCTTCTCCAGGGCCTATTAGTGCTCCTGCCCCAGGAGAGTCTGGGTAAGACCCAGGCCCTTTGCTGGCGAAAGGCTCTCTGTCAGAGAGCCACATGTGTCAGGAAGAGGGAGTGGGTGGCCTGAGATGAAGTGCTGTGGACCATGTGTACCTCCTTGTGGCAGAAGTCCGGGGGGTGGTCAGGAGGTGAGGAGGTGGTGAGGAGGACGAAGAAAGGAGGTGGGGAGCCCAAGGTTAAAACGAGCGTTTCCCAGCCAGATAGTGCTGGGTTCAAGCTTTTGCACCCTTGGCTTATAGAGTGACCTTGGGCAATCACTCGCCTCTCTGAACCTCAGTTTCCCCAGTTTCCTCAGTTTCCTCTTTCCCTGTAAAAGAGGGAGTTGGCATTGCCCTAACCAGGGCTGCTAGGGGTCAGGATGTAACGGAAGTAGTCAGCAGAGGATCTGGCACTGGGGGTTGGGGACCCAAATGTAGGCAGCAGGGAAGATGACGGTAGGTACCCCACAGTGGGTAAGAGCCTACAGTACATAAAGCCCATGAGGCAGGGCTGCAGCCAGTGCATGGGTGGGCTGGGGTGGGAGTGGGGAAACTGGGGTCCAGGTCTGGGTCTGGCAGAGACATCTGAGGACCTGTGGTCCTGGGGAGCCACGGATGACAATTGGCAGAGTAAGTATGTGGCTGGGCGAAGCTGACCTGGGGCCCACCAGCTCCTATAAGAAAAGAGCGGGGGCTCCTTCACATTCTCTGAGCACCCCCTGTCCAGTGTGCGCTCACAGCAGAGGCCTCCAGGAGCACCGAGGCTGGTCCTGCAGCATCGGTGGGCTTGAGTGCCCGACAGTGGCAATGAGGTTGGCTCACTCAGAGAAAGGAGACAGGCAGGCAGACAACCACCAGGGAAGGTTCTGGGACTGACACTTGGCCTGGCCAGGCCAGCAGTGAACCTTGCATTGAGAGTGGCCAAATGGGGGCCTTCTGGCCAGGGGAAGGCTGGGGAATTCCCTTCCTGACCCTGATACCTGCAGCCTGAGACCAGCAGACACCTCTGCAGATACCAAAAGCTCAGGGAGGCTGGCAACGTGGGGCGCAGGGCCAATGCCGCGGAGAGTAGCTGGCACTGCAGAGCATGGACACTGCCCCTTCCAGTGACCTCCATCCCGTGCCCTCCCCCCAACTGCTGCTCTCTGACTGAATGCTTGTGTGTCCTTTGGGGCCTGCCGGGGCTCAGGTCCTGACACAGATCCACAAGTTGGGCAGGGGATTGAGGAATGTCAGGCTGGAGGTGGTAAGTTGGGGACGTATCGGCCTGGAAACCTGGCAGCCCTGCCAGCCCATTCCCGGGCCAGGCATCTCCATGCCAAAATGTAGCACGGCAGGGTTCCCCTGGCCTCACAGGGCGGGAAGGGAGCGAGGCTTTCGGGGAAATGCATCCAGACATGCTGTGCTGATGGCACAGTGACAGGTTTGACACCCACCACCTTTGGGGATCCTCCAGAAGGGCATAGGAGGCCATGGGCAGAGTCTCATCCCATTTCACAGCTAGGTACCCTAGAGAGAGGGATGTGACTTGTCTGGGTCATTTGGTTGCTGAGCAGCAAAGCCAGGATTCAGGTCTCAGGTCCCAGTCCTGCCAGTGGGCGACCAGCCTGGTGTCCTGACCTCACCCAGTCCTTCTCCTTCCATCTCTACCATCTGGGACAATCTGATTTACAGCATCCTTCTCTGAGCCAGGCCTGGCTGAACACTTACATGCTTGATTTTCTTGCTTAATCATTCCAGCAAGACCCATTGTACAGGTGAGCAAACTGCTGCTTAAGGTCACCCAGCCAGGATAGAGGAGACTAGGATTTGAACCTGGGTCTATGTGACCAACAAGCAGAAAAGAACTGAACTGGGCCTCTGTGGGTGGAAGGGGATCAGTTGGGGCAGGGCTCCCAGACAGAGGTGTGAATTGGATGTCTCAGAAAGGGTGGGTGAAGGAATCTATGGATGGGGAGGTGACTGGCTGTGGATTTACCTGGTGGCTGCAAGAGATTAGCACTGCCTGCGAGATGACCACAGGGCCTACACAGCTGCCTTAGAGCCTGTCGTCTGCCTGTATACCCAAAGATTTGCCTGTCTGTCCTCTGTGGTCTCCCCTTCTACCCAGTGCTTTTCCTCAGGATTTCCAAGGACAAGGCTGTAGTTGAGGGAGCCCTGGGCTTTGATGGTCATCCCTAGCCCCTGCCAGGATAAGGGGTCAGCCTGTACCTCAGCCCACAGCAGGTGGCTGTCACTCCTGTCCCCACTGTGCACCAGGGCTTTGCCGCCTGACCCTAAGAGCTCCCAGAGAGGGAAACCAAGAACTTAGGGTGGGTCCTCCATTTCTCTTTTCTGTGGGTGACCTGTAGCATGAATGGGGACCAGGGCACTGGGTGCTGAGCAAGGGGACAGGCAGACTCCTCGGCCTCCCCTCCTGCTCTGGCTGCTGCAGGGTGGAAAGCAATCGCTTCGTTTGGCTGGGATTGTTTGGGGCTCTGAGTGATGGCTACACGGCAAGTGGTACATGAGCTCTGCTCAGCGCCTTTCTCTGAGTGCTCCAGTGGGTGGGTTCCTCATGTCATTCATTTCTTTCATCATTTATTCAGCAAATGTTTATGCTTGAGTGTCAGGCCCTGCTCCAGGTAATGGGAAAACTATGAACAAGACTCACCGAGTCTCTGCTCTTATAGCACTGAGTTCATGAGGTAGTGTGGGGGGAAAACAGGCCTGTGGGGACCCAGAGGAAGGCCAAGGGCAGCAGGAGGCCTAGAGGGCACAGGAACATGGAGCTGTGCACTCAGAACTGGGTGCATCTGAGTTGGCTATGGGGACTGAACAGCATTCCAGGCAAAAGCAGCTGCATATTCAAGGGCTGGAGGTGGAGTGGGGCTGGGGTTCGCCAAGATTGAGAGGGCCCCTGGGGCTGAAGTTCCCCAGAGCTGCCAGGCCTCTTATATCTGGTCACAGGAAACTCGCTGTTTCCTCCTCAGTGGCCCATGAAAATGCTAGGTGGGAATTGGCCTGGATTTCTCAGAGTCTGGGATTTGCAGAACCCCCTGAGCTTGGTCCAGACCTCCCAGCCCAGCTGCTTCCCTGGCTCCAGGGCCATTGATTAGGGGACCAGGATCTCAGGCCTTGCCTGGGATGGGTCTGGGAGCACAGACAGCTCAGGGACAGTCCAACGTCTACCTCAGCCTACACGTGACTTCAGACGTTGGATGTGGACAGCAGGCGGAGAGAGCCTGGTGGGGACTGGGGAGTCTATTCCAGTCACCTTGCTCTGGGCTCTGGGCCTTGATCTGTGGTTGGCTCCTGTTTCCTCCTCAGGTAAGAGTGTAGGATCTTGTAAGCAGTTTCAAAACCCACAGATGCCTACTAGGCCAAGACCTGGGCCACCTGACCAGCAGCAGTAGTCCTGACGTCTTCTGAGCCAGGCTGGCTGTCTAGCTTGTCTGCACCTCAGTTTGGGATGTCTGTGCACACACACACACACACACACACACACACACCCTGACTCTTGGCTGCAGAAATCCTCACTCAGGGAGCAACAGGGATAAACCTACAGGGAGCTGAAGCTAGAGGGCTGAGATCTGTTGCCCAAGAAGGAAATACTGTTTGGGGTCAGGATGGGGTTGTGTTAATTAAGGGAAACAAAGATGGAGCGAAGGTGAGAGGCTCAGACCCCCTCAACAGTTCCCAGCCATCTCTGACATCTTCACCATTGTGCCCATTTTGCTGTGGGTAAGACTGAGGCTACCCAAGGACATATGTTGAGTCGCTTAGTCCCAAGATCCCAACCAAGTGAGTTGCTTCCCACCTGAGTCACCTAGGTCTTCAGGCCTCAGTCTTCCCCTCCATATAATTGAGAGGTGACCCTTGCATCTGATCCAGCCTGGGCCTATGGGCCCCAAAAGGGGAGGCAGCCCGTGCCCAGCTGTCAGCCCCTTAGCTGGAGCTGCTGGTGCTTCACATGGCCATGTGAAGGGAAGCCCTTCACATGGCATTCACAATGCCAGCCAGTGTTAAGGACCTGTGGCGCGGGAAGCCCAGTGGAATGGAGACGAAGGACTGGGAAGGAGTGGGAATGGGGAAGCCTCCGTCCAGCAGTTGTCTTGTGTGAACCCAGCGCCCACCTTGCACCCACCACACGGGGTCGTTGTGAGCATGCCAGGAGAGGCTGTGGGAGCCTAGCACACTGTCACTGACTCAGGCCAAGGACATCTTTGCATGTGGCCTAGCCAGGCCAGGGTCCTCAGAAGGCAGGAGCAAGAGTGCCCCCTGGGACCACCCATGTCTGCTTCGCTGGACTGCAGCCTCAGGGCTGGACTCTCAGATCCTGGAGGCATGGGGCAGGGTGTGTGTTGGGGACTGGGCTGAGGTCCCAGCCTGTTCTGCTCCCCCCACAGAAATCCGAGAAGCCTTCAAGGTGTTTGATCGCGATGGCAATGGCTTCATCTCCAAGCAGGAGCTGGGTACGGCCATGCGCTCCCTGGGCTACATGCCCAACGAGGTGGAGCTGGAGGTTATCATCCAGCGGCTGGACATGGACGGTGAGCCCCCTGCCTCAGTTTCCTCACCTGTCACTTGGAACCCCCCCAGGTGGGGCCAGGTCTGAGCCACTGGGGGGCGGGAACCCACCTTGGGTTTCTTGCTCACCCCACTTCAAGCTGCCTCAAGGCTTGTGGTAAGTGTGGTACCATTTTTCAGCCTGGAGAATTGAGGCCAAAGAGAGTATGACATCTCCAGCTAGATGTGGGGTATGACAATCTCAGCCAGTGAAAGGACTGCTCCTTTCACTCTGTAGTCTGAGAAATATTAAAGTAGGGGAAAAGTAGCCCAGGATGGAGGTACCTGCTTGTAATCTCAGTACTTGAGAGACTAGGACAGGAAGACCATGAGTTTAAGGCCAACTTGAGCTACACAGCAAGATCCTGCCTCAAACAAAACAGAAAGCTGGCTGTGGTGGTGGGCACATATAATCCACACACTCTAGGAAGCTGAGGCAGGAGGATCATAAGTTCAAGCCTTGCCTGGGCAATTTAGCCACTTAAATTGTGGCTCAGAATTTAAAATAAAAAGTGACACTAAGCGTGGTAGTGCACACCTGTAATCCCAGCACTCAGGAAGTTGAAAGGACCACTGTGAGTTCAAGGCCAGCCTGGGATACATAGTGAGACCTTATCTCAAAAACACAAAAATACTACTACTAATAATAATAACAACTGGAGATGTACCTCAGTGCAGAGGTCTTCTGTTCAATCCCTGGTACCACAAAATAAGTACAGAAAAGTAGGGAGGATATAATAAAAGGGTTTCCTATTCCAGTCCCCATAACTCAAACAAAATGTTAGTTATATTTGTCAGCTAGTATTTTATTAAGGAAAAACTGATAAGGACCAGTGATGCCAAGCCTCCTGTGCTTTATCCCACTTGTGGTCTCCTCCCCAAGACAGCCAGTACAGTTGACAGGATGTCCGGGCTATCTACATCCTCATCAGCTTCAGAGTACCGGGGAGCCACCGAGCGCTGAGTGAGGTGGGAGGGCCTCCCACATGCTGGCCCCATTGGGGGCCCACCTGCTGCTCCCCACCTACACTTTCCCCAGCAAGACTTCATCTAGGGGACTCTTAGGTGGCCCTGACATTGACTCAGGCTGGGAGGGGGAGCACCTGTCTGAGGTCAGATGCTAAGCCCAGGACTTACCATCCTGGGCCAGGACTCCATCTCACCTCCTGTGGGCCTTGCGCTGCCTTCCCAGATAGGTTTCCTCCTGACCTACTGATTGGACCTGTGTCTCCCTTAGGTGATGGCCAGGTAGACTTTGAGGAGTTTGTAACCCTCCTAGGACCCAAGCTTTCCACCTCGGGGATCCCAGAGAAGTTCCATGGCACTGACTTCGACACTGTCTTCTGGAAGGTATGCCTCGGTTAGTTGGGACTCAGGGTTGTGCACACCTTGGAGAGAGATCACGGCTGGAAATAGCTAGGCCCACCCTGTAAAGGGGGTGACCACTCCAGGTTTTTGTCCCCTGGATGAATACCTCCTAGAAAGCCATGGGCTCCCTGGAAAAGGCAGGTATGGGTCAGGGACTCTCTGGCAAGATGGAGAGAGTGGCGTCCAATGCTTCAGAATTGGGAGGTCTGTCGCTATGCTTGCATGCGTGGCTGCAGGGCACTGAGTGGGGACTGTGGAGTAGTGGCCAGAACACTCCCCACTCCCCGACCCCACCCAAGTGCGACATGCAGAAGCTGACAGTGGATGAGCTGAAGCGGCTGCTGTACGACACCTTCTGTGAGCACTTGTCCATGAAGGACATAGAGAACATCATCATGACGGAGGAAGAGAGCCACCTGGGCACGGCTGAAGAGTGCCCTGTGGATGTGGAGAGTGAGTGACTGGCCCCTGGGACTCCCTGGGTGGGCTCAGCTGCCTGAGCAGGGGACATAGCAGGGCATTGCACAGGGACACTGCGAGGCCTCCCTGCCTGTCTCGGACCCCATGCCCCTGTGTCCCTCCTGGGTTGAGCCCATGTGCCAAAGTGCTGGCAGCTCCCGATTCCACTGTGTCACTGTCCCCTTCTGTCTCTCTCCACTCCCTGGTGCTCCCTGTGGATGGCCACAGCCTGCTCCAACCAGCAGATCCGCCAGACGTGCGTGCGCAAGAGTCTGATCTGCGCCTTTGCCATCGCCTTCATCATCAGTGTCATGCTCATCGCGGCCAACCAGGTGCTGCGCAGCGGCATGAAATAGGCACCGCTGGGCACCGTTATGTGAGGTGCCCAGGTTGCTCCACACTCACCACCGCCTGCAGCCCTCCCCCTCTGCCGGCTCCCCAGGCCACCATCCACATGTACTTCAGGGCCTGGATGTCTGGTGACCCCACCTGTCTGCCCCACGGGCCTTGCATGGAGCTGTGGCCTGGCTATGGAGGACCTGGTGGTGGCTCCAAAGACAGCCCTCGGCTCCTTACATCTTGCCTGTGCCCCTATCCTGGCCTACATATAGTACTACTCTTCCCACTATCCAGGGACCCCTGGGAAATTAAGGAGGGATTTGTACAGGGACCCCCAAAATCTAGTCCCTGCTGTGGTTTCTATGTCCAGAGAGGGCAGCCATCTGCCTAGGGCCACAAAGCCAACCCCAGTTGTGGTCTGTGAAGTTTGCCCAAAGTTGTGGACAAGGCAGTGGTGGCAGGGGACCAAAAACCTCCTCTTGGAAAAGGGCACAAGACTGTGGTCTCCTGGGTTCCTTCCTCTGACCCTCCAGAGGCCCAAACCCAGCTCTCCCCACACCACTATTCACCTGCTGGGGTGGAGCCCACCCATTTCACAGGTGAAAAGCCTGAGGGTCCAAGGGCATGAGACCTGGCCTCAGGTTCTGCCCTAACAGGGACTTTTTAGGAAAGGCAGAAGTTCGTGGAGAATGGAGCATCTGAGGCGGTCTTAAGACCTCTAACCTTCTGGGTCCCCCACCATAGGCCCAGTGATGAAGGACCATGTTACACACACACCACCACCCCCCGCCCAGAACCTAGAACTGCAGTCTAAGTAAGCAGCAGCCCGAGAAGCCTGTGTGACCTCCCACCAGTCAGGGTGCTCCTGCAGCAGGACCTTCAGAGGGCCTCTGGGCCATTCCCTAGGTCAGGAAGCTGGCACAGCTCAGTGCCGTCAGTGCCAAGAAGTGTGGCCAAGCCACTCTCCTAAGCTTAGAGCCTCCTCGCCTGTCCCCCTCACGACAGTTATCTGCACCTCCAGGCCAGAGGCTCAGCTCCTGGCCAGGTGTGCCATCCTCAATTGAGGCCAGCTCAGCGTGGGCAGGCGTGGGGGCCGAGAGTTCTGCCAGAGCTGGGATGGTAGGTGGAGTCCTTGGGCGCCTGTCATCAGGTCTGGAGCCACTTACTCCCAGGTGACAGGCACAGCCACACTGGCATACCCTCTGCCCAGCTGGGCTGAGTCTCCACTGGTCCCCGAGGGAGAAGGGCTGCAAGCCCCATCACTCTAGAGAGGACCTGTCTCACCCGGCCCTGTGCGTCCCCTGAACAATGGCTGCAGAAGTGGAGCTGAGAATGCCGACAGGAGAAAACGCACTCAAACCACCTTGGGGACAAGCTGTCTTTATAAACATCTGGAAGTTTTCCTGCTCCTCTTCTCAAGACATCCCATGAAGGAGGGGAGGATGGTGAATGGGACTGCAGCTGCCACTGTGGCTGCTGAGCCCGAGGGCAGTCAATCCCACAGTCTCAGGGCTCCATGGGACAAAGCAGAAAGGGGCTCGGCTCTCCAGTATACACCAGTGTCTTTATTGTGAAGGGTGACACAGTGGCCAGTGGGAGTTAAGCATGGGTAAGGACCTCAGCCCCACTGTACTCTGGGCTGCAGGGGCCAGCCCCCTGGTGGGGGTGCCCGCAGGGAGGGGGGTAGCTCCTGGACTGGCGGCCAGCCCACAGGGTACTGGAAGACAGTGGCTCTGAGGGGTTCAACCCTAGAGAGAAAGAGAAAGGCAGAACATTAGGATGGGGCTCAGGTTGGGGTGCTGCCCAGAACCGACTCACCTTCCCACCACCCTGGCTATGGGAAGCACTGGCTGCCTGAACTACCCTTGTGGAAGCAGGGCCTTGAAAACATGGAGACCCTTAAAGCCAGCAACCTCCTCTTAGGAACTGAGCCCAAGGAAATAGCTGGGTTATAGGCAGAGACTGGGGTATGTGAATGGCCTTGAGAAGAATGGAAATAACTTCAGTGTCCACCTGTGGGGGACTGATTAAACACATATGCACGTCCACAGCGGAGAATGCTATGCAGCCTGTGTAAAAATTAAGGCAAATTTATATGCACTGATAAGGAAAGACATACTATGTGAGTAGGGAGAAGCAGCAGCTTATAAAATAATGTATATAGCATGATACTATTTTTGTTTAAAGATATATAACATATATAAATGCATAAAACCCTGGAAGATACAGCAAAATGTTAATAGTGGTTCTATCTGAGTGGTACAATTATGGGTGGTTTTTTACTTCTTTATACTTTTCAGAAAGTTTTACAAGCACGCAAGCCTTTGAAATCAGAAAAAAAAAATATGGTCTAAAATTTTTTTAAAGCCTCATTTCTCATGCTGCTCACTCTCCTCCTTACCATTTACCTCCTCGCAAGCCACCTCCCCTGGACCTCAGGGCCTGTTTTAAGTGCTGTTCTTGAAAGGCATCATCTGTGCCCAGCCTGGGGCCCCCTGCCCTAGGGAAGTGGACTGAGGCCCAGGGAGGCACAGGTCTTTCCCCTCCCTCCCACATTCCACATTTAGACCTTTCTGGACTCGTGCCTCCTCAGCCCACTCTAGGGACATAGTGTCCTTCTCTGCTACAAAGCACTTTGAACTCACCTAGGGGCTCATGTCTCTCCCCCACTGGACCTGGAGCTCTCAGAAGGTAGAGGGCATGGGTAGGGAAATGGCCTGTCTGTACGCCAGTGTCCAGAGCTAGGCCTTGGCACCAAGAGGTCACCCACACTGCGAGTACACCCACACACACACACATTTGCCAGTAGCAAATAGCCACACTGTGAGCTCTTTCTGGCTAGCAGGAAGACTATTTGGGGCTCAGGTCGGGGTGCTGCCCAGAACCAATGACGCGATGGCCTAGAGAAATTTCAAGAATCCCCATGCAAATCGCATTTTGCAAATGAAGCAACTGGTGTGCAAAGAGTCAGCCGTAGGTCAGGTGACACAGTCAATACAATTCAGACACTGCCACCTGCTCCTTCAGTTCCTTCTGCTCCAGGCACACCACAGTCCTGCCTCAGCCTGAAGGAAAGGTGAGGACCTGGCAGCTTCTGACTTGATTTGGGGGCCCAGTGGTCAGCCCTCTGCAGAAAGAGGAGGTCTGGACAGCCTCAGGCCTCCTCAGTGGAGGTGGGGTAGGGGTTGGGGGCTGCAGTCAACAGCCTGGAGTTTGCCTGCTGCATCCACCCAGCTGCCCCTCTCTAGGCCTGATGCCAGGACACAGTTGAGGACTTGCAGGAGCCTCCAGGGAGAGGAAAGGAACATCCCCTGCTCAATGGCTTGCTGCCTGCTGGAGAGCACAGAAAGCAGCACTCAGCATGATTTATGGGCTGGGTGATTTCATAAACTCCACCAGCCTCGGAGAAGGCAGGGGGCAGGAGAAGCTCCCCAGTTACTGGAAGGGGGTGCCCCAGCAGCCAGCTAAGCCAGAGCCCTTGATGGTGTCATGGTGACAAGCAGGCTCTCTCAGGGAGGTTGTAACCCTGGGGAGCCCCTGCCCCTGAGCTTCTGACCCTTCCTCTAGCAAACTGGGTAGATTCCTGGGCAGCTGGGTCCAAGCTCAGCCCAGGACCCCTGTCTGCCCTGAGGGCCACGACAGAAGGGTGTTCCCTCAGTCTGCTCATGGACACTGGCACCTTGCCAGCCTCTGAGCCTCAGAGCCCACACTGGCAGCCCCAAACCTAGGATCACAGGGGTATGTGGCAGGACCCTGCACCAGGCTTCTGACCTCCCTGTCCACAAGGACAGGAATAACTCCCTGGCTCCTCCCCAGACACACTCCTAACCGAGAGGAAGTAGAGTCTCGTGGAGGTGGAAGGGCATGGACAGTAGTGCTGGCCCAGAGAGGGGTGCACAGGGGAGATTAAGAGGGATAAATCCCAATCAGAAGAGCCAACAATGAAGCAGGGACAAGCACGGTCTGGTCAGGGATTAGTCTGCACGTCTGAGGCCGGCGGCTCCCTCCCGCTACTGTGCACCACTGTCTGCTCTTGGCTGATCCCTCAGGGTCAGTCTGTTAAGAGGATGAGCATTTGCTGCACACCGTGCCTTCAGGGAGTATCTGTGTCCTGTTTACAAGGAAGGCCTGGCTCCTGGGGTGGGGGGATCTGCTCTGCCTATGGAGGCTGATGCCCCAGGTGGGCCAGGCAGCCATCTGTGCCCCAGAAGGAGGAAACAGGGGCCTCCCCAAATCCCCAGACCAGTTCCTACAAGGGGCCCATAGCATGAACACCTAGGTAATAGTCCTCCAGGTGGGGGATCCTGCTCCCCAAAATGTACCCTCATGCAGTCACCATGTCCTGGGCCCACCCACACCTGCTTGAGGCTGGGGGAAGAAGCTGAGGCTGGAAGGCAAATATCCTAGCTAAAGCTCAGCGGCAGAGTGGGGCTTTGCCAAATATAGGTGCAGAGATAAGACCACATAAGAGAATGGAAGAAACTGTACACAGTGTGCCCCAAATTATAAATGAGCACCCCATCTAGGAAGCTGTCAAGTGTCTACTGTGATTCAGAGGCCAGATACAAGCAATGGGCCATGTAAGTGAGCAGGGAAGCACCCTCAGGCCCTTTTTGCAGCCAGGCTGTGGAGTTGGGGCTCTGCTGAGGTGGGAGATGCCTTGGGGAGTATCAGCAGGGGAGGTCCCAGGTTTCAGAAGCTAGTTGATGCTGTGATATAAAGGTGAGGCAGGGGAACAGAGGGACCCCTGGGTGCTTTCTGGGTAGCCTCTGACCAGTGCTAACCCTCTGATCCCTCAGACTAAACGAACCTGGCTTCAGGTCCTGAATGTCTGATGCTGGCTGGTCTCAAAAAGACCAGCCCATATGACCAAAGTCACATTCCTTCAGACAGGCTGAAGCCAGGGTCTCCCACAGGCTAGGGAATCACTCTACCACTGAGCCACACATGTTTATACCGTGTACTTTGAAGGTGAGGGCACAAACACTGGGCAAGGGTTTAAAATAAAGGTGAAAGATAAAAGTTAACTTCGAAGTTAGTAATCTCTTTGCTGGGACAAGAAACTCAGCTTTCACTTGGCAGAGCTAAAGTTTGGGAAGCCCTCATCCCACAGATTATGACCAGGTCCCCTTGGCTGAAGCCAGGCTGCCACCCTTTGAGGTCGTAGAGATATGCTGGATCTCAAGTTTCACTACAAGATGGGAAGTGAGGAGGCCCAGGATAGGGCAACCTATACAAAGCCACTTGTAACTCAAGAGTCCATCCCTAGTCCCCTTTCCTCCTTTCTCTCCAGTAATGGATGGGGACCCCAGGAGCCCTGACCTCACGTTTGGCCGTGATGTTATGAAGCTAAGGAAGCCCCTGCCTGCCTCTGTGCTTCTGTCTGCTAGTGTAAAGTGTGGGTTGTGTCCCTCTCCTCCAAAAGGGAGGACCTGGGATGGCATGCAGCCCATGCCCCAAGGGAGCCTGACCCAGCGTGTTCCTAATATAAGAGCAGAAGGGCCCTTGCCCACTTTTGAGCACCCTGAGTGCTTAGATCCTTCCCCTAGGGAGGCAGAGGAACAATGACCTTGTTGGCACATCCCTGTATCGTCTGTGCTCTGCTTCTTCCTAACAGTATGCACACTGCAGAGTTATATTCCCAGGAGCCTCAGTTTCCCCTTCTGAGGTTACCCTAGAAGGCAGAGTGGGTAACATGTACCCAGGTTGCTTAGCACAGGGAGTTTGGCCACTATAGCTCAGGCCCTCCCTCTAGCAATGGACTCAGCAATGCCGAGTCAAATCTGTTTGACTACCTGCCTCTCCTTTAGCCGCCATGCTCCCATAAGGGGATGAGCTACTAAACGAGGGGAACAGAGAACAGGCACCTTCAATGTATACCCTCTTTGGCCAAGGACTGGGAACTTAAGAGCTTCCAATATACCCCATTCTCCAGGGCGCTCTGAGCGTGTGGTGGGGGAGTACCAATGTTTGGGAAGATCACAAAGATTCCTCAGCTCCTAAAAAGAACAGGCTGGCTGTAGACTGCTGTCAGTGCATGTGGGAAGAGGGAACCCTGGGCCTTGTACCTGCTGCTTGGGGCTAAGCTCAGCCTCTTCGCTCTCTTCTCCAGCCAGTCTTCCAGATGGCCCTCAGGAAGCTCAGGGGTTTCCACTGGCCACTCCCTGGCCCGCCTTTCCTCTGTGGAGATCGGGAGACAAAGATGAGGGGTCAGTCCATACCCCACACACACAAAGCAGTAGGAACTGGCAGACCCTGGGCAAGGCCCGCAATGCTGCAGTAATCTTCTCAGGGAGACACAGGAGCAGAACTGCTGGCACGCACCCTCCATGCCGCCACTTCCTCAACCCTTCTTCAACCTGTGCCCCGGAACTCTGGGCCTCATTCTGCTTCTCCTCAAAGGGTCACAACACTACCTACCCCTTCAAGCTTGGAGGAGCTGGAAACAGGACTGTATATGTAAAAAACCTAGCTTTCAGAGGGGTCCAAATCTGGGGTGCAGGAGGCAACATGGGCTACAGAGCAGGGATGAATCTTCAGTTCTGCCATCTGCAAGGTCTTTGACAGCAGGCAAGGCAATGAGCCTCAGTTTCATCTTATACATTGGCCTACAAAAAATGTTGCCCAAGAACTAAAAACAATGAATGGACAGATGTGAGCAGGTGATTTTGTCATAAGTTGGTTTGTTAGGGGCCCTTGGACCATTCAAACTCATAGATCAATATTCCCTTGGAGCCAGCCTCTGAGTGAACACAGCACAGGCATCATCTCACTTCATCTGTGTGTGTGTGTGTGTGTGTGTGTGTGTGTGTGTGTGTGTGCTTTGTGGTACTGGGGACTGAGTCCAGGGCCTTTGCACTTAACTATATCACCAAACCTTTTTTCAATTATGTTTATTTTGGGCTGGGGATATAGCTCAGGGGCACAGCACCTGCCTGGCAAGCACAAGGTCATGAGTTTGATCCCTAGTACCCAAAAATACATACACACACATACATACATACATACATACCAACCAGTTATTTTTAAGAGAATGTCTTGCTGCTAAGTTGCCCAAGCTAGACTTGTACTTGTGATCCTTCTGCCTCCCACAGTCCTGAGATTATAGGTATGCACTGTCATGCCTGGCTCACTTCACCTTCTCAACAATCATGTTTGACAGGTCAGGACACTTTGAGGGCCACCCACATGCCAAGGTTGCAGGGGATCTGGCAGAATCAGAACTGTCCAAACTGCTCCCTTGGGCCTCACCTATCTGTCTCCACTAGACATGGTCTCCAGCTCAGGCCCACCATGAGCCAACCATTCCCCGAGAGTGCACAACCAGCAGAGCTGGCAATGCTGCCACTGCCAGGACTCACTGGCTAGCCTGATGAGGCCTTGCCTTTGCTCTGGGAAAGCTCCTAGATACCCTGTATGGGTGCCAGGGCTGCAGATGCATTGCCATCAGCTCTCCAGGGGAAGGTGCTGCACCCTCAAGGTCTGGCTTGGCAGAGGGGCTCAAGGCCTACTAGGGGCCAAGGGCCGAGGCCAAGCTGTCCACACATGTGCTGGCTGCCCTGAAGCCACTGGAGAGAGATGAGTGGTGGCGGCTCCCTGGGAACATGGAGTCCACCTCCCACTTTCAGCAGCACTGCCTCATGGCAGCTGCACTCCCTCCACCTGTCCAATGGGGCACTACAGAAGAGCAGTAAAGACCATCTAAGTGGGAACTTCTTTGACTGTTATTGGGAAGCGAGCAGAGAATTTTTCAAAGGCAGACATGCTTTCTACATCCGAAAAACTGAACTTTCTTTCCCTGAAATCACCAGGCTGTGAGGATCCAGAGGGCAAGAAGTGTTTCCTTCATCCCTTGTCCCCAGAACATTGTGGGGGATCTTCCTGGTGTCAAGCAGACTCCTAAGTGCCTGTTTGAGTGAATGAAGGAGGAAGGGAAGACATTCAGGAACTGGTTGGTTGGCAGCAGAGCTGGATGGGGCTAAGGCACGCCCTCAGCGTTCCTGGGTAGGAAACCATATATGTGTCACCTCCTGGGGACACAGCCCAATTCCTGACACTCACCTCAAACTGGGACTCATGGCCCCATCACCCTGGGCAGCCTTTGGCCTATTCTCCATGACAGCTGCCAGTGAAGGAGAGGTAGAGAGGCACAGACCAGCTTTTGGTCTCAGATCCTGCACCCACTCCCTGCACCCCATTCCCACCTCACCCAGAGTCCCTGCTGTGACATACCCTCCACTTGGATGCTCAGCTCCTGCAGGTCTTGCTCTGACATGTGGGAAAATCTGCAATTGGAGCCAAAGTCACATTGGCCTGCAACAGGAAGACGGAGTTATTGGATACTCAGGAACACAGTTACTTGCCAACGTGGGCTGTGAGCACCCTGATAATGGCTCCTAGAGTTTTAGGGGCAAGATTTCAGGGCCTAAAGAAGCAACCCTAGTGAAAACACTAGAATCTCTCAGGCCCTGCCCACCCTCAGCAATCATCATATCCTGGTCGTGCTCCTCCGCAGGAGCCGCCAATGCTGAGGATCTAACCTAACCAAAGGCTGCCAGGCTGGGCAATACAAGCCTCTGCAAGTTGTCTCTCACCTCCAGCCCCTCCTCTCTGCCCGCCTTCATGAACTGTGCATGGTGCCTGTGAGAATCATGCTTCCTTTCTCTACTCCGGGCTACTGCCTATGCTGTGTCCCTACCTGGTACCTTGCCAGGCGGACTGGTGCTCAGAAAGGCCTTAGTGGCAGCTTTGCCAAAGAGGAACCAAAGTCTCAGTGGTTTTTCCAATCTCAACCAGGAAAACCAAAACGTGTCTTGAAATTACAGGACACTGTGGTGTCTTAGGCCATATAACATACCAGTGGCATAGGCACATCTAGGCCAAGTCTGTGGGGAAGCCCCTGATCTGCAGGCCTGGTGGCCACCTTGGAGGCAGCGCATCTCCTGAGAGCATGGCTGTTCACCCTGCTCCCCACTTCAACAGCACTGCCTCTCCCCAGTGCCAACTTGCTTTGCAAACCATGTGAGTTATCACGGCTTTCCTCTGTGCCTTAGCTGCTAGGAAGCTCAGGGCCAAACCCTTGGAGAGTAGTGCACAGAACAAACAGACCCATTTTCTCCTGGCTTGTCTTATTTCTTTCTCTACCTTTCTTTCTCTACCTTTAATTTCATCTGTCTTTGCTTCTTTCACATACTCGGGTCTTTGTCTCTTTGAATTATATTCTTTTTTATGAGCTGAGTACTGAATAGCATCCTTGGCTCTGGTTCTGAACTTTCTCAGCACATAAGATCTATTAGTGTCCCAAGCTCTACAGCTGGGAAGAAGGCGACAGGAGGAAGGGCTCCCAGGTTAATTTATTTTTAAAACTTTTTCTAAAAAACATTTTATTTTAGATACACATCATGATAATATGCATCATAGAGAACTGTACCTGTGTGGCTGCTTCTTTCCTTCTCATTCCCCTCTCCTCCCTTCAACCTCTTCCCCTCCTTATTTATAGAAGCTTTGTTTGCATTTTTTCCTTCCATTCTTTTTTTTTTCTTGCTCCTTCTTTCTTTCTATCCCCCTACCCTTATTCCCCTTTTAACATTTTCTTCCCATTTTCCAATATCTATTATACATTTTGGTCCTTATTTACACTTTTAGTTTTTCACACCAGAGAAACCATGCAATATTTCAACATGTGTGTCCAATTCATTTCATTTAAGAGTATGGTCTCCAGGTGTATCCATTGAGAAATATCTCAAGATTATCCTTCTTTATGGCAAAGTAGTACTCCACTATAGGAAAAAAATCCTATATCTTCCTTATCCATTCATCGGCTGGCAGGCATTTGGGTTGTTTCCAAGATTTAGCTGTTACAAACTGTGCTGCTGTAAACATGGGTGTGCATATATCACTGTGATAGGATTCTTTTTTTTTTTTTTTTGGTGCTGGGGATCGAACTCATGACGTCACGTTTGCCAAGCAGGCACTTATGCCATTGAGCTAAACCTTCGGCCCTGTGATATGATTCTTTTAATTCTTTTGGGAAGATAATAAGAAGGGGACTAGCTGGGTAGAATGGAACCTCTAGTTTCAGTGTTGTGAAGAATCTGCACACTGATTTCCATTGTGGTTGCACCAGTCTACACAGTTTTTCTTCCCCGCAACCTCTCCAGCATTTGTTACTGGATGATTTCTTGATAACAGACATTCTTTCTGGCATGAGATGGAATCTCAGTGTTGTTTTTTTTTTTTTTTCACTTACTTTTATTACATCTTTATTTTCCATTTCTTTACTATAGAGCACAATTTTCCATACAAGTAAACCCCAATTCTTCAAAAAATAAAACCCAAGATAGTCTTACTCCAATACATCTGCCTTAATAGAAAAAACCTTCACTTGAATTTTTATTTCTACCTCTTTATTTAAAGTCACTGATAAAGTCATACCTGTAAAGTAAGTGCATTTAGAAACACAAAAGATACATTTCAAGGACAAAAAATATGCAATGGTCATGAAAATCTACTGTACACTTTCCCAAGTTCAGAATGAAAGACAACATGAAAATGTCAATCTTGAAACAGATCTTTAACAAAAACTTGCCTAAATAGTAAAACCATTATTGAAGAATACATATTTTTACGTCTCTCAACACTAGCTCCAACAAAAAAATGAAGGTAGGGGGCAAATAAGATGAAAACTCTTCCCAGATTTGCTAGACAAAAACACATGGGCACCAGAATTCAAAATTATACTTCTGAAATGGTTGATTCAAAATCAACTAAACATTTCTAACAGATGACAAAAGTACGAAACTGGTTTTTTTCTTTCTTAGAGAGAGACTCAGTGTTGTTTTAATTTGCATCTCCAGTGATGTTAATTTAATTTGCATGACCAGTGATGTTAACATTTTTTTCATATAATTATTTGCCATTTCTACTTCTTCATCTGAGAAGTGTCTTTCAGATGCCCATTTTTTGATTCTCAGGATAATTTAATCAGTCTATTAGTCCCTGAGTTTGCTTAAATCTCCACTGTTTGCTTGTTCTGAGTGAATCAATAAAATCACATTCTATGTCTAGGGAGCTGAGTACCAGGCCTCTTGAAGGTTCAAAGCTTGAGCCTGGGGAGGCCCTGACTGACCAGTTGGCCCACTACAAAGTGAGCTCAGGATCATGGCGAGGGCTTGAGGAGACACATTAGTGAATCCCACACAGGCCGGATAGGGCACTGCTGGCTCCTGAAGGATCAGAGCTGAGTGGAGCACTTTACCTGTCAGCAGGAACTTCCTGCAGGGTCGTTTGTTTTCCTCATCCAGCAAGATGGCAGCTGCATCTACAAGAGGAAAGAGGGGCTCAGTTCAGATGGCTCCAAGGTGGCAGAGACAAAAGGGCATGGACTTCAGAGGGACAGTCACAAGGAAAGAAAGAGCTCCCCAATCATGGAGTAAAAGATGGGGATGCTGGGTGGAGGGATCTAAGCTAGAGGTGACCCCACCTTCCTACTCACCTAGGACCAGGTAAGAATCAGGTTTGAGGTCAGAGATACTTGACCTTGACTAAACGGTGGAGTTACTAGGAGAATTCTTTTGTTTTTGTTTTGTTTTGATCCAGGTTCCATGGAACATCTGGTGTGAATCCAAGTTCCAGTGAATCTATAGTTACAGTCATGCACCTACGTAATGACATTTTGAGAAATGATGGGCTGCATATACAATGATGGTCCCAAAAGATGATATCACCTAGTGATGTTAGAGCCATCTCAGTTTATGAAAATACATTCTATGATGTTTGCACAATAATGAAATCGCCTATTAGATGCATTTCTCAGATTGTATTCCGCTCATTAAGCAAGCATGACTATATGTCAAAATAAAAAGCTTTTTAAAAAAAAAATGGTGCCCAGGAAGGCTAATCCCAGCCAATTCCAGAGCTGAGGGACTGTGCCATAGACAAGACTGTGATTCCTGCTCTTTGTTTTATGTCCTTGTCACCAGCTTTGGTGCTCACAGCCAGACCAGTCACTGCGCCGGACAGGACTTCCCAGCAATTCTTCTGCATACTAACCTTAACTCTGGCTTCCTCCAGTTTTTCCTGCCTTTATTCTTATCATATAGCCATGGTTTTAAAATGTGTTCATGTTGGGGCTGGGGATATAGCTCAGTGGCACAAGCACCTGTCTGGCAAGAGCAGGGTCTTGAGTTCGATTCCTGGTACAAAAAAAAAAAAAGTGTTCATCTTGGTAGGTAAGGTATCAATGAGTCCAAAGCTCTGAGTAGGCTGGGTACGGTGCTGCACATCTATGGTTCCACTCACTCAGGAGGCTAAGATTCCATTGCTTGAACCTAGGAGTTAGATAGGCAACATAGACAGACACCTACCTCAAGAAAAAACTATCTGTGAATAAGATATCTGAGCATGACACCCAAACAGAGGCCTTTCCATCCACGCTGGGAGATGAGAAGCTAGGCTCAGCTGAACATTTGCCCACTTCCTTTCTTAGAGGTGGCTGGGCTACAGGAAAGACCATAAGTTTCTGAGTCCAAGAAACTTGAGGTCAAATCACAGGTACACAGGACCATAAGCAGGGTGCTTAATTTCTCCAGTGGGTAGCCTACCCCATCACCCAAGTAAATGGGAGGAATATTCCTATCTGGCAGAGGTGCTGTGAAAATTTAATAAAATCATGAATGGAGAGCACTTGGTAGAAGAAGCTTGTGGTTTCCAACCCTGGTGGAACCTTAGAATCACCAAGAAAGTGACAACAGAATCAGCCTGCGGGACCAGGTACAGTCTTGGCATTCTATTGCCCAGGCTATGAGGAGCAGTCAGGACTAAGTGGATGCCCGCAAATGGCAGCAGTTCTTATTTCCTCCTCTCAAACCCACTGTACAATGCTGACACCCCATTCTGCAGAAGCAAAACTGAGGTTCACACTGAGAAATGACCTGCCCAAGAAAAACATTTAAGAAGCTGGTAGTCCCTGGCTTGAAGCCTGATGTGTGAGACTTTCAGCCTCTCTTCTTTCCATGTGGTGGCTGATTTCCTGGGATTGAATAAATAGCCCATCTCATGGGGATGCCACCCGTCAGGGCTCCAGGGACTGGAGGAGCTTGGAATTTGCTGGAGTTGCAAGTTAGTTATCAAAGGACTCACTGCAGAAGGGCCTGACAGAGCCGTGGGTAGGGTCAGCAGAGTAGAGAAGGGCTATCTGTTGGCAAACGGCTTGTGAGACTCAGCTCTCCCAACTGGGAATACAGATACCACAACCTGCCCTGGCTACCATTCCTGGGAGAAGCAGTCTAGTGGAAGGTATGTCAGTCCCCGCTGAGACTAGGACCACTGAGGCTGGCACAGAGGGTGAGACAGAGGAGCCCAGCTGAACGGCTCTGTGTAGGAAGTTCCATGCTACAGAGTCATTAGCCTCATTAGTCTCCAGCCTCCTCATTGCATATTAAAGGATATGAAGCCGGGCACGGTGGCTAATGTCTATAATCTCAGTAGTTGGGAGGCTGAGGCAGGAAGATCGTATCAAGTTCAAGGCCAGGTTGGTCTACATAGTGAGTTCAAGGCCTGAACCATGAAGCAAGACCCTATCTGAAAGAAAGAAAGAAAGAAAGAAAGAAAGAAAGAAAGAAAGAAAGAAAGAAAGAAAGAAAAGAAAAGAAAGAAAATACAGAACTAAAAGAAAAAAATGGAAATAGCTTTTGTAAATGGAAAGGGGACCAAGAAGTGGAAGGAGCAGAGAGGGATGGGAGGGGTACGGAGCAAAAAAAGAGTTAATAGGTGTTATGTACATGTACCAATGCCTCATGATAAATGTAATTATTATATAGTGCAAACCTGTACTAATGAACAAATAAACAATCAAAAAGTACATGGACTCCCTGGACCCAGCCCTCTCAGATTCTGCTTTAACTTGTTGGAGCAGCACAGCGGCAGAATTGTTAAAAGTTCAGCAGTGCCTCTGACATACTCTTCGGACTGAGAAGCCCCAACCTTGGCCCTGCCCTAACAGAGCCCTGCTCCTCTGCTTGGTGTTCAAGGCTCCTTATGATCTGCCCTGTCAGTTCTTCTTTATCTCCCAAAATTAACAGCAGCCCTGGCACCTTGTGTTTGCTCAGTCATTTAGACATTCATCTTTTGAATGTTCACTGAGCACGTCCTGTGTGCCAGGCACTGTGCCAGGATGAGTACTCAAGTGGAGAACAAGTCAGAGCTGGTCCCTCCTTCCAGTCCAGCAGCCACATTAATACATGTGGATATAAATGGGACAAACACTGAACATGTAGCCAAATGTGTCACCTGGCCAGGGGACAGGGAGAGAGCATCCCAAGGATTTGCTGTTTGAGCCAAATTCTGAGATGAGGTTTACTGATTTGGTGTAGGGAAGAGGACAGGATGAGCGTGTCTGGAGAGAGGATAGTACATGTAGAGACCAGTGTGACCAGGGCTAGGAGGGAGAGGCCAGGACACAGAAACATAGGTAGCACAGGGTAGCACTGTGCACAGAGCACAGTGTCATAACTAAATATGAGTCACTTACGAGAAAGGCCCTGTCTTATCCATCTTTGAATCTGCAGAGCCCATCTGAGAGCTAAGGACAGGCTAAGCATTCACCGGGCACTGGCTGAATAAATGAGCCATGGTGTGATACTTTTGAAGACACACAGGCATTGCTCTCCTCAAGTGCCAGTCATCATGAGGACCAAACCCTTGTCACAACCCTGGAAGGCAGGTAGATGTGACAAAACTAGCATCACATCACTAGTAACACCTTGGGAGTGACACGCAGGCATCCAAATATCAGCACCCATGCTTGTCGTGACCAAGCCCTTGGATAGTCACCTGCTGAGGGCTCAGGGGCTGTCCAAGGCATGGAGCTCGGAGCAGACTAGTGTGGCGAGGGGTACTCACCCCGGCAAGAGCACACAGTGCCTCCCAGAGCCTGTGTAGTTCTTCAGGGTAATGGGGGTCCTGGGAGAAGCCTCTTGAAGTAGAAGGCGTTCATATGCCAGCTTGTCCACCAGTAACTAGAAACTCTGGGTCCACTGGTCTGGATTTTAAAATCACTGACTATAAATGGGGACTCTTGGGCCACCAGCATTCTTTGCAGAGCTATTCTAAATACTAAAAGTGGGTGGAGATGTGAGAGGACACTAAGAATACAGGAGGCCTGAAGCAGGGCTTATGGTACCTGCCCTTTCATCTTTCCTATAAGGACCCCAAGGACCCCTGTCCATGAGCTCTGGACCCCAGGACTGAGCTGTTCTTGGCTGAGAGTCTGGAACTAGGGACAAAGGCCACGGTGTACTTTGCCTGGCTGGTGCTGGGTTACAGGTCATAGGCCTGAAGGATCTATTCAGTGCTTTGATTTGGGGGACAGGGAGTCTTCACCTGATGCCAGAGTTAGAGGCCTCCTAGGCACCTAGATAACCCCACTGCTCCTGATTTCACCATCTGCCCCATTCCTGGTCCCTCCCAACCACAGGCGTGCCTGGCCTGTTCAGCAACCTTTAAGCTTCAGCTCATCGGATATGGGGAATATTCGGGAGATCTTTAAAAATACCATACCTAGTCCCCACCCACCCCAACCCATCTCTGAGGAGAGGGCCAGCAGAGTCAGTATTTTTATTTCCTTTTCAGAACAATGTCTTTCTGTGTTCCCCAAGCTAGTCTTGAACTCCTGGGCTCAAGTAATCCTGTGCCTCAGTCTCCCAAGTATTTGGGACTACAAATATTTACTACAGCACCTGGATAATGGTTTTTTATTGAAAGCTACTGAGGTGACCCTGACCTGCAGCTAGGGTTGAGAACCCGTGTTCAACAGTCATTGAGAGAAATAAATGGCAAACCATGGCAAGCACTCGGCATGTGACAGATACTCTTTACATGTCAATTCCTTTGTAAGCCTTGAGTCTCAGACCAGAGAATACCTTCTCTCTTCCTTCTCTCTTCTTGGCTGCTAGGACTCAGTTCTTTCCTTTAGGACTCTGGGCCGTGCCCTAGAATCTTGCTTGCAACCTGTGCAGCACGGGGCAACACACATTCTAGGAGCACATTCTAGGAGCACCTAGTCCACCCCTGCCACACCGCCAAGTTCTTTCCCCTTCCCGCATGGCCCCTCCCTGGCCATGCCTCAGTGTGCATGTCCAAGGACAGCTGTGTAGCAGCACAGCACCCATCTATACACAACTCCGCCCTCAGGGGTCCAGGCCCTGTGCTGAATGTACAGACCTCAGCTCACTGCCCCAGTTGCACCTGCTCTGACAAGCCTTTTCCTAAGAGCTCTCCCTCTCCCCCTTCTTCCCTTCACAGCTGGGCTATTCATCCCTCCCTCCAGCCAGTCATTTGGTAGTTACTTCCAATGTTCATCCAGCAGCAGAGTCCTTGCTGGTGAGTACAGAATAGGCCATATTAGCTTCCACCTAATGCCTTTCCAAGGCTGCTAGCTGTCCTTTGCCCTTGGGACAGTGCAGCCCCTTGCCGTGGCCTCATAGGCCTAAAGGATCTGTTCAGTGCTTTACATGCTGCCCTTCTTCCTCACCAGATCCACCTTCTGCCCTCTGATTCCACACTCAGTGCTTTGCTTATGGATGCCTGCTTGTTTGCAAACTCTCGCCCAGAACAGTGGCTATAGACCTGTGACCCATATTTCAGCTGGTGGCTGAAGGATCACTTCTCAGAGGCCTCTTCCTGCCCACAGTATCCACAAGGTGGCCCACAGTGTATGTGGCACAAACCCCCTGATCAAGATCACTGGGGAGAGGACCTCCCATTCTGCCTGCCCCCTTTGAGGGCTCCTCTAGCCCTGAAACTAGAGACCCAAACTCTGCCACTATTTTTGCTCTCTTCCCGTTCCTGCCCCCTCCATTCTTCTTCTCCTTGAGACAATGTTGCCCAGGCTGTTCTCAAGCTCATTCTGTAGCCCAGCTTAGCCTCACACTTGCAACCCTTTTGCCTCAGTCTCCCAAGTGCCCAGCTCATTCCTCTCTTGATCTTCCAACAGCCCTGACCCAGACTTGCTGACAGTGGTGGTCCTTGTTTAATGATTAGAAGATCAGAGTACAGGCTCCAGGAGTCCCACAACTGAGCACTCACCTCTGAACATGTCGTACCACATCTTCTTGGCCTTGAGGTGCTGTAGCCCATTCAGGTGCTTCTTTCGGTTGTGGAGGTTATCCTGGAAGGAGCGGTCACAGTAGTCACAGAAGTATCGCTTCCCCATGCCCACCTGTAATGCAGCTGCCTAGGGAAACCCAAGCACTTGGTCAGACCATCAGAGAAAAAGCTGTAAGCATGCCTTTAATCCCAGTACTCTAGCAGGCTGAGACAGGAGGATCACTGCAAGTCCAAGGCCAGCCCGGGCTACATATCAAGTTCAAGGGCAGCATGAACAACACAGTGAGACCCTGTCTCAAAAAACAAAAAACCAGAACCTCAAGTTGGGCATGGTGGCAAATACCAGTAATCCTAGTACTCTAGGAGGTTGAGGCAAGAGGATCACAAGTTCAAGCCTAGCCTGGGGAACTTAGTTAATTTAGTCTCAAAATAAAAACTAAAGGGCTGGGGATGTAGCTCAGTGTGAAGGATCCAGGTTAAATCCCCAGGACTGCAAAAACAAAGCAAAACAAAATAGAACCTGAGTGGGTGAGGCCCGGGCTTTGGTATTTTTTTTTAAAGCTTCCAGGTACTTGTAACGTGTGTCCAGGCTGGGGGACTACCACTTTGGTCCAGCCTCTCTTCCCTTTCCACAGTCCTGACCTGTGATCTCCTTACTCCTGGTTCTTTCCATGCAGGCCACATTGCCTCCACTCTGCTCCTCATATATGCCAGGCCCATGGCCACCTCCTAGTGCTTGCACTTGCTGTCCTCTAGACCCAGATGCTCTCTCCCAAGCACCTGCCACCCCTGCAATCAGTCCTTCAATCTTTGCTCAAATGCTACTTTCTCAGTAAACTACCAAGACCACTTTACTGTGTTTAAAATCACAGAACCCTCCCGTTAGCTTTCCCTACTCCTTGATTTATTTCTCCTCTGAAGTAATAAAGTACTTGTTATGTGTATTGTCTTTCTCCCCTAGCAAAAAATATAAACCTATATAGGTAGGCATACTTTTGCTTTGCTTATGGCTGGAGGCCCAGCACCTAAAATGGCACTTGATACAGAGTAGGAAATCAAGCATTGTGGAATGAACAAATTCCCATTTTCCCTTGAGATACTGGGGTTCAGAGAAAGGAAGTGCTTTGCCTAAGGTCACACAGCTGGCAAGCGGAACATAAACACAGCTTCCCTAAAATCACATTGCCAGGTGTCTTCTCTTCCACAGCCAGCTCAATGCTTAGGGAAGCTGAGGGCTCAGGCAGCAGGTGCTAACAGCTTCCCAAACAGATTACTGAATTCTTGGGTGACAAGTCCCCAGCCAGTCTTGGAGGAAATGAAAACATTATCATTTTAGACCCTCAGCCATGGTGATCACAGCCACCACTCCTGTTTCAGGTCTGCTGCCCATGGTGGGCAGTTATTCTGTATTTCTTACAGCCAGCCCCTGGGTCCTTCAGTTTGGTACCACATGATCAGAGGAGGAACGGGTCCACTGAGGGACATGGGAAGGCTGAGGCCAGTGCAGCCCTTTACCCTGTGGTCTGGTTTCTACTTCACAAAGAAGGTTCTTAAGGCGCAGAGAAGAACAGGAAATGACTTCCCTAACAGGCACAGACTACCAGGACCTAGCAAATAAGGATGAAGCTAGGACCTGATTCACAGAGCAGACCGATGGGGGAATGCATCTTGGGAGGGAGAGACTGAGAGGAAATGCGGAGACAAACAAGCATCTTGGATAGTCTAGGCAGCCAAGCAGGTTGATGGAGAAAGTCACTCCTGCGTCAGACAGGCATGGCAGCCATTAAGTCAGGGGCTGTAATGGGATCAGGAACAGCCAGTCATTCCAAATGAAAACGTATAAAACCTCTCTTTCCCCATTACTGCTGAGAAACTGCATCTCAGACATGTGGACTTGATATATTAAATTTGGCAGCTCTAATATACCCCGTCTTGCCAATAAACTTATAGGAATTGGATTGAAATTGTAAGAGATGAACGTTTAACGGCTGAGTGCTTAACCAAGCCATTCACGAAGCTTGAAGCTCCAAGAAGCTGCTGGCTCTGGAGAGTAATAGGGAAAGGAGGGGTGGAGGAGGGTGTCCCTGTGGGAGGCTGTCACGGAACAGTGGCTCTGCAGCAGGCTGAGCTGGACCAAACCACACAGGGCACTGAGAAGCTAGCGGTGTGACCTTGGACAAGTCACTATCCTGCTCTAGGCCTATTTTTACAATGTTTTAATTTTTTTTTTAGTTTGTTGAGACAGGGTCTCTCTGTGTAGCTCAGGTTCGCCTTGCACTGACTAGATAGACCAGGCTGGCCTTGGACTCACGGCAATACTTCTGCCTCAGCCTCTTGAGTGCTGAGATCACAGACGTGCACCATCATGCCTGGCTCTCTAGGCCTCTATTTCACTGTGGGAATATGAGGCAGTAGTTGTGAATGATCATCTAATTTTGGGGGGTGTGGTACACAGAAGCTTGCTAATGCACACATATTATTAAGGCTGGGAGTGTAGCTCAGTAGTATAGAACTTGTCTAGCATACACAAAACCCTTGCTTTGATCCCTAGCATCCAATAATAATGAAAATTGTTGGGAATATTAGCACATGTCTGGAATCTGCAATCTGGGGGACCGAGGCAGAAGGGTCAAAAGTTTGAGGCTAGGTTGGGCAACTTAGTGAGTTCTTATCTCTACATAAAAAGCAAGAGAAAAAAGGCTGAGGATGTAATTCAGCACTCCCTGGGCTTGAGCCCTGATATCACAAAACAGTGTTTTGGCTACTAATAAATTATGTCTGACATCATATAAATGCTCAATAAACCTATTATGCAGCAGCACTAGATTAAGAACTTTATAGGCATCATTTCATGTAATCCTCAAGACAACCTGTGGGGTAGGGCCCAAGATGCCTTTTTCAGATGAGGGTGCTGAGGCTCCAAGAAGTGACTTGGTCAAGACTGTGCCACTAGAAGATGACCAAGCTGGGCTTAGAATCCAGGCAGAAAGGCCCACACTATTTATCTCTCACCAAAGAATCCTGCAGCAAATCACACTGATAGCAGCTTTCCTTTATTACTTATCACACCCTGTAACCATGCTGGTCCCTTTGAACCTTAAGAGGTACGTAGTACAGTCCCACTTATGAATGAGGAAACTGAGGCTCAGAGCAGTGCTGTGAGGTACTCCAGGTCACAGGTAAGGGGAGGGCAGAACAGGTCTCAGGGTAGGAAAACCTGTTCATACTACTATACAAACTGTCTGAAACACCAACCCACCAGAAAATTGAGGCCACATGCCCCTCTGTCTGCCTGTTCAGCCACATTATCAACCAAATGAGCCCCTAAGGACTGGGCCACGTGCATATGTGTATTCTCCTCTTGCACATACACATACATGCGGAGGCAAACCAGCCAATGTTTCCATTTATGTCCTCACTTTGTCAGCCTCTGCCAAGGGCCACAGCTGCCCATGCACACCTCTTTTGCCCATCACTCACCTGGCCCCTGGGAAATGTTTGGTCATCTTAGAGCGCTCTACAGGATCCCATGTTCTAGAGTTTGGTTGCATGATTAAGAGTGTGTGTCTTGCTGCTTGCACTTCAAGCTCATCTTGCCTGCTTTCTAGTGTCATAGCTTTAACTCTGCCAGGTGAGGATGTGGCTGTCACTTTCTCTGAGCTTCAGTTTCCCTATGTGTGAAGCAGACCAGGCGATCCCTAAGGGCCTCTGCAGTGCTAATATCCAGTGGTCATATGAGAAGATGCCCAGGATGGTGCCTTCTACTCAGCCCCCACTACTTCTGGGGATAGAACTGAGCTCCACGCCCTACAAATTCCTAATCTACATGTCTGGGGGAGTTAAGACATGAGGAGTTAAGAGTTGAACTCAGGAGCTGGGTATGGTGGCATACACCTGTAATCCCAGCCTTCAGAAGGCTGAGGCAGGAGGATTGCTATGAGTTCAGGCTAGCCTGCACTGGAAGTGAGACTCTGTCTCAAGAAAACAAACAACAACAACAACAACAGAAAAAAAAGTAAAAAAAAAAAAAGGGTTGAACGCAGGGGTGAATATCAGGGTTTAAACCCAAGTGCTACTGCTTTTAAGTCAATGATCTTGGCCATTAATTAACTTCTGGCATGTTTCTTGCTACACAATCTGCGATTGTATCAGTGCACTCCTCAGGGAGTTGCTGTGGGAGGCAGATCATCCATGCACACACTTTACACATAGTCAGGCCCTTAGGAGGCTCTCAAGAAACACTGGGCCTCTTCACCATCATTATTATCAGCCTCTGGAAAAAAGGCTCAAGCAAGAAACAGGCTGTCAGTGCTCAAGTGACCGCTAGGGTCAGCTGGTCCACATTAGAGATCAGGAAAGTGAGGCCAAGAGAGAAGCAAGCTGTGAAACTGAAGCCTCAGCCCCCATGGTGGGCTCTGCAGAGCCCAGGGGATGGTGTCAGGGGCTACTTCACAGGCCTGCCTCCACAGGCAGGTGCCCAAAGCCCCATCCTAGGTAGGAGCTGGCCTTTGGGAAGGTGACTTCCCCAGGTGTGAACTTCTAGGGCTCTTGACCCCACTGCCTACCACTGCAAGGCCTGAGCACACATTAAGAGACAGTGCAGTGTGCAGAGTCCTCTAGACAGATACAGCATTTTGCAGATACATCTTGGCAGACAGAATGTTGGCTAGATTTCAGGTCCTCAGCCAGGTGTCCTTGGACAGGCCACAACCTGTACCCTCACACTCAATACCCCTAACTTGTGTGGGGCTCAGGGAAAGGTCCAGCACCTGGTGATCTCTAAGGGCCTCTGCAGTTCTAATATCCAGTGGTCAGATGACAAGATGCCCAGGATTTAGCCACCCAGGATTTAGAGTGGACTATAGAGTATGAAGTGTGTCTAGATGGGGCTCAGATGCCAGCATGGGATGCTGACTAAGCTGGCCTTCTCTGCTGTGATTCATGCTTGTTCTCTGAGGGCGGCACATTCGGCAGCGTGTGAGTGAAGCCCTGTCCTGAACGCAGAATGATCTGGCCCCACTCCCCCGCTAGGAACACAGTGCCATGAACCCACTCCCAGGAACTGGGTCCATGGTTTCAACAGCATCTGCCGGCTCCCTGGAGCTTTGCCAGGTGCCAGGGGCAAATCCTCATGGCCTAAGAGGCACACAGCAAGCTAACAGGACAAGCCTCTGGGGTCACACAGGTCTGGATTCAAATTTTTGCCTTGTCACTTATACCTAGGTCAGAAAGTTATTTTAAGTCCCTGAGTCTGTCCTTAGCTATAAAACAAGAATCCATCAGCTGCTAATGATTTACTGAAGTAGCACAGCCATCCTATGGGGGCTGAGGCTTTAGTCTCCTCTCTGCCTTTTGTACTGTGGACTTGGGGCAGCTCTCATATGAGGGACTGGCTCCAGGACCCTCATGGATACAAAAATTCCCCAAAACGCGAGTCCTTTATAATAAAATGGCAGAGCATTTGCATATAATCTACACACACCCTCTCATATAAGTCTAGATTTAAATCTAGATAATTTAAGTCTAGTTTATAATATCTAATTTTATTTATAATATGTAATACAATGTAAATACTATGGGAAGGAGAATAATGGAGGACTGCGGATATAGCTCAGCAGCATAGCACATGCCTGGCAAGCACAAGGTCCTGAGTTCAATTCCTGGTACCAAAAAAACCCTTGTGGGAATAACAACAACAAAAAGTATGTATATGTTCAGTACTTTTTTTTCCTGGACACTTTTGATCTGCATTTGGCTGAATCTACAGATATGGAACCTACAGATAGAGGGGGGTGACTATCATATACTAGGGTGCCCAGTATAGTTAGTGCTCACAGAATGGGGCATCACAGTTGTTACTGTTACTGCCAGGCACTTATTCCTTTTTCCTCAGTGAGCACACTCTGACCAGTTGGTTTAAAATTGTGGTCAAAGTCAATGTCACAGGTACCTCTGCTTCTCTTACACGCAACTATTTTCTCACCTCCTCACATGCAGATTTCCCGTCTGGAGGACCTGACAACAACACAGGCTCCTCCACAGCAGTCCAGTGGCTGTTCCCCAGCACCTGGCACAGGGGCGGGCTGCTCTAGAGGCTACTACGGCTTGTGGGTGAGCAAGTGCGCTGCCTACTAAAACCAAAGCCATCTACCCTTTGTATAGTGCCAGCGCCTCCTGAGCTTTCTTCCCCACAATCCAGAATCAAAACTAAGGAGCACACAGAAGACAGACAAGAAAAGCCCTAAATATAAGTCTCTCACTGTTGTCCCCTCCTCGCAGGACATTCGTCTCCAACAGAACCCCAGCCTCCCCAGCTGTACAGCTAACCACAAAGCCTGATTCTGCTGACTTAATCTTCACTTGGCTGTCTTTTGGCACCTGACTTCAGTTTTATGGGGTCAAAGAAGTATTGACCAACTAGTTGAGACACTGAGGGGTAGCAAAAGGAAGAAAAAAGACTGCCTGCTGGGCACGATGGCAAATGCTTATAATCCTAGTACTCTGGGAGGCTGAGGCAGGAGGATAGTCAGTTTGAACCTAGCCTGGCCTTACCAAGACCCTTTCTCAAACTAAAAAACACTTTTAAAATGGGGATATAGCTCAATGAAGGCTCTGGGTTCAATCCCCAATACTGTTTAAAAAAAGAAGAAAAAAAAAAAAAAAGAAAAGAGGAGGAGGAAGAGGAGGAGAGGAAGAGGAAGAGGTGGTATGTGAGGGGGATAGCTTTATATTTGACTCCTGAGTGCTGAGTACTTAGCTTTTACCTGAGTGCTGAGTACTTAGCTTTTATTCTTTTATTTAATAGTCATGGAGATCCACTGAGAAGATATCAAGGGTTTTATTCTGCAGATAAGCAAATATAAATACTCCTAATTTGCTTATCCATTGGCTAGGGGACACTAACAATAATGGCAGCAATTGTTAGTGTCAATAATGACCACACTTATAATAATAACAGCTTTCCTGAATGCACCCTGCTCTGAGGCTGTGGGCAGACATTTGTACTTTATCAGTCTCCTGATTCCTTTCATTGTGTATATCTCGGAGAATTGAGCTGGCTTTGACGCAGAGCTAAAATAAGCCAACGGCTCAGCCTTGGCCAGGGTCTGGGATGCACGCCGTAATTACCCAGGACTTGTGCTCACCACATGCTGCCCTCAAGCTCACCTGTCATTTCTTCTAATTATGGAACCACCAGTCTACGTAAACAGTAAACCACAGCCAGAGGACAGCACTGTTGCCCACCCACTAGGAGCATGGCAATGTCCCAGTGCCACATGTCTGCCGTCTGGAGTTGATGGCATCAGAAGAGCCCTGTGACAGTGGCCCATCATTTGTCTTCCCAGGACCCTGCTCCAACAAAAGTGCCAGGAAATGTAGGTGTCTTCCCTCACAGGAGCCCCCCATATGTTAGGGGCACCTTCCGGTGCCCCAGTGTTTTTAGCTGTAAACACTTCTCACTGGCTTTGTCTCTAGTACTCTTTGGGGCAAGGTGCTGCATCCCATTCCCAGCAATCTAAGGCAGCAGGGCTCTTAACCAAGGCAATTTCTAACTTGGCAGGTCTGGACAGGGCCAAAATCTAAGCAGGCCCTAAATCCTCAGAGTAATCTGCTACTCTAGGGTAGCAGATTAAGGACTGAAAAAGAGAGGGCAAGACACTGCCCAAAGTCACAGACTACCTCAGTCGATCCTCGCAAATTATTTTCCTTTGCACACAGTCTTTAATTTATGATAGTTCAACTTCTGAATTTTTAACTTCACAAAATTCAAAAGCAGTATACTGTACTTTCAGTAGAAACTGTACCTTGAGTTTTGATCTTCTATCTAGTGATATTTATGAGGATGCTGGCTAACAGCTGTAAATTACAGTTCCTGCTGAGACCACAAGGAAATCCTACCTAAGATCACAAAGGGAAACAACCAATACTCCACAGTGTACTATGTTGCTAAACTGAGATGTTTAGTAGATTACATGTATTAAATGTGCCCCCAACCCATGTTTTTCAGTGCTGGGGATTGACTTTAGGGCCTTTGTAATGAGCTACATCCCTAGCCTTTTTGTTTTGTTTAAGACAAAGTTTTGTTATATAGTTCAGGCTGGCCTTTGACTCATTATGTAGTCCAGACTGACCTCAAACTCTCAGCAATCCTCCTGCCTCAGCCTCCCAAGTGCTGGACTTACAGACATAAACCACCATCCCTGGCCCTCAGCCTTTTTTATTTTTTATTCTGAGACAGAGTCTTGTTAAATCATTAAGTTGCCTGGGCTTGGCTCAAACTTGAGATCCTCCTGCCTTAGCCTCCCAGAGTGCTGGATTACAGCTGTTACCAACATGCCCGGCATCTTAAATCCATTTTTTAACTTATGATATTTTCAATTTACAATGGGTTTATTAGATGTAATCCCACCATTAAATCAAGAAGCATCTATATTCTAATCTTTCAAGTTAGGGCTGAGTCCCATCCTTGCCACTCTCAGGCCACATAACCCTGAGTAAACTACTTACACTGCATTTCATCTGGAAGGTGGAAGTAATAATGCTACTTCACAAGTTGACTATGAGGACTCTATCTGCCTGCTTAGCACAGTGCCTGACACATCCTCAATGTGTACAGGTGGAGGTGATAGCCAGGCAAGGGCACGTTATAAAAGATACTGCAGCTTCCATCATAGTGTCTCCTTTTCTCTGATCACTTGGTCTGGAGGAAGCAGCTGCCACCCAGTGAAGTTCATGTGGCCAGAAAGAGACCTGCCAAGAGCCATGTGAGCAAGCACTCCTGGAAGCAACCCTTCCAGGCCCAGTGCAGCCTTCCGATGACTATCTTCTGACACAGTTTAACTGTAACCTCCTGAGGGACTCAGCCAGTCACACAGGTAAGGACCTGCCAACTGCCTGGCCCTTGGAAAAGCAGGAAAATCAATGTTTGTTGTCTGATGTCACTAAGTTTCAGGATAATCTTATTAGATAACTAGTACAGTGGAGTGAATGAATTAAAGCCAAATCCCTGACAATCTGTAATAGCCAGGTACAAAGAAACCCATGTTCTGGAGTTTAGGACCCTCCTCCCACTCACATATGCAAACCCTAAGGCTCCACTGGTTGTTTTGCTTTGTTTTGTTTTGTTTTGTTTTGTTTTGTTTTGTTTTGAGACAGGCTCTGGTTCTGTGGTTCAGGCTGACTTTGAACTTACTTTGTAGCCCCGGCAGACCTCGAACTTGCAGTGAACCTCCTCCCTCAGCCTCTCCAGTGATAGGTTTACAGGCATGTGTCACCAAGCCCAGCTCACTGGTCCCTTTTTATTTATTCATTAGCCAAACATTTACTGCCAAATGATGTTATGGCCAAATATCACTTCCTCTGCCACACAGGGCTTCAGTCTCACCAGAGTTCCTCCTCTCACAAGAGGGTACATTGAGTATATACTGGGGTGCCACTGACAGACACAGCCTTAGTAATAGTACTACTAAATAACAAGCCTTCTGCCCAGTAATACCAAGAAGGGGCAACTGCATGTAATAGGAATTCCCCCAAAGAAATGATCTGAGATGATCATAAAGATCTAGTTATAAATTGGACATTTCTAATGCAAAAATCTGAAATCCAGTCAGGCATACTGGCACATGCCTATAATTCTGGCACTCTGGGAGGCTGTGGCAGGAAGGTCAGAAATTCAAATGCTGCCTGGGGAATTTAGCAACTTAGTGAAACTCTGTCTGAAAATAAAAAATAGCTGGGATGTTGCTCCATGTGAAGGCCCTGTGTTCAATCCCAAGTACCACCAAAATGTATATTTCTGAAACCAAAATGTGCTGCAATCTGAAACTTTTAAGCACTGACAAAACACTCAAAAAGTTTCAGACTTCTGAGCACTTCAGATTTCCATTTTTCTGAGTAGGATGTTCAACTGGTAAAGTCTATGCAAATAATCTAAAATCTAAAACCCTCAGAAATCTGAAACATTTCTGGTCCCAAGCATTTGGATATGAATTCTCAACCTACAGGCAGGTGTGGTGGTGCATATCTGTAATCCCAGCACTCTCAAGATCTCAGGCAGGAGGACTGCTGAAAGTTTCAAGCCAGGCTAAGCTACAAAGTGAGACCCTGTCTCAAAAACAGAATTTTCAACTTGTACCCGAATGGTCACTGCAGGTTAGCTTGTCCTGAGTCCAAAATCTAAATGAAATAATAGTAAGAGTTGACAGTTATCCACTGCTTGCTACACACCACACACACTGCTGTAGGGTTCAGGGTTCAGTACCATAATGCACAAAGCCTGTGAGGTAAGTTCTATTGTTGTCTTCATCTTGCCTTCAGAAAAACTACAGCCACAGATAGTCCACCCTAGGCAAGGACCAAGAGCAGAGTGTGACACACATTAGTTCCATCACATAACTGTTCAAAATCAAGGTGAAGGGGTTACTTGGAGTCCTAGATACTTGGGAGGATGAGGCAGAAGGATCACTTCAGTCCAGGAGTTTGAGATCAGCCTGGGCAACAGTGAGACTGTCTCAGGAATTTGTTTATTTAGTTAGTTATTGAGACAGAGTCTCACAATGTAGTTCAGGCTGGTCTTGAACTCATTAAGTAGCCCAAACTGGCTTTGAGGCAATCCTCCTGCCTCAACTCCCAAATGCTGGGATTACAGGTATGAGCAACCACACCCAGTGTTGTCTCTGGAATTTTTCTGAAAAATCAAATCAAAGGAAACTATTCTCTCACTTGGACAAATGTTTACTCTATAATGTTAAATGAAAAATGGCTCATTATCACAACAGTATGACAATATGATACCACCCTTTTTTTAAAAGGAGAAACAACTGTCTGCCTATACACATATACACATGCACACATGTACAGAGTGGGACACAAAATATTTTCTGTGGTTGTATCCAGGTAATAAGATCATGTATGCATTTTGTGTTTCTCCATTTTTCTAAGAAGTTCTATATTTAATGTGGATTTTTAAATCGTCGGGAAAAAAGCGGGGGATCTGTCAAGCAGGGACAAATCCTACTGTTTCTCTCTCAGGAGAGGCTGCTTGCCACAGATCGTTCTGGGATTCAGTTCACCTGGATAAACTGGGTAGACATTTCCTTCCATTCCTGGCTGAAAGCTGATGGCAAACCCTGACACTAACCAGGTCTGGCCTAGCCCTGAGACCCAGTGAAGTTCCGCTGAGCCTGAACCTGAGCTCTAGGGATGCAGGCTAGAGACTGCAGGTTTCTCATCAGATAGTTACGGGTCCCAGGAGGCCAATTTCCAAATAGGAAAGATAAAAATAGTCAGAAAGAGGCTCCTGCACCAGATATCCAGATTCTAAACTGACTGATTCCTTCTTCCGTCCCTAGTCTGAGCTCGAAATACCATCTGAGCCTGTTGCCACTGTCACTGCTGTCTACATCTGGACACAGCCTCCTCAGTTCACCCCACCTCGGGCTGCATGAGATCAACCCTCCTAAAAAAAAAAAACCCATGCTCAAAATTTTCCATGGCTCCCAAGAGGATACCTGATTGAAAACAAATTCTCTTGCGGTTAGTGGTACAGCACTTTCTCAACATGGGTGAGGCCCTGGAGCCCTGGGCTGGGTCCCCAGTACCAAGAAGAGGTAGGAAACTCCTAGGTCAAATCCTTGAAATTAGCAGATCTGGAGGAGTCCTAGAAATCTGTAGCATCCTCTGGAAGTACAGGTAGGTACCCCCTAAAAAATAAAAGCCTGCAGGAATAAGCTTCCCCGTGACCCAAAGGCAGCCTTGGCTGGGGACAGTTGGGTTAAAGACGGTAATTCCATGTAGACAAAGGCCTGGATCCACACCTTACTGCAGACCTCATAGTGCCTCACTTAGAAATCAGCCTGATCTGATTATGATTAATCTTAGTTCACTGAGATGTAGATGCCTCCAACTTGAGGCAATGCACAATTTATAGAGCCAATAAAATTGTTTTCTTACTGTATAAGGGCTTTTTTGGGGGGTGGGTACCAGGAATCAAACTCAGGTCCTTATATTTGCCAGGCATGTGCTTGTGCCACCAAGCTATATCCCCTGCCCTTAAGGGTCTTCTTCTAGTCCAGGAAAGTTAAGAACTGGAAACAGAGATGGAAGAGTAAATCTTTAGTAATAATCAGTGTATTCCTGGAATCTGAAGTATGTACGGGTAACCTGGACGAAAATTTGGTATGTTGAATATCTGACACATAAGTATTCTGACTTAAGATTAAAATTAAGTTACATAATTGATAAAATAGCTCTCTAATTGACAGTAGACTTATGAGTTTTGATTGAGAGGTTATTAATGACACTGATATATATTAAAAATAGAATCACCCACCCTTAAAAATCTACCCTTCAAAGCAGCTGTGGCAGGGAGCAGCGGGCAAGCCAGGGAAAGAACCAGCCAGCCAGCGTCTCCCAAGTTCCGCTCCATGTTGGAACTTAGAGTGCTAGGCAACAAAGCAACCCGCTCACCCCGCTGGTAGGCAGCCATGAGCGTACTGGCGCGTGGGCTGAGAATCAAACATCCCTCCCCATCCCCCACAGCAAATGGGAGCCAGAGATCTGAGCATCTTTTAGGAGGATGACCTCATGCAATATAGCAAATATGGGGAATTTCCTTCTATGAGCTCTTTGAAGGCAAATGTTGTTTTCATTGTTTTGCTCTGTTCAGTATTCTATTTTAATAGGTTTTATAATGTTCTATTTTTGGTTTGATTTTGCTGTACCTGATTGAAAGGACAACTATTGTGAAGATAACGAGATATACTATGCTACCTATTACTGTTATCCTGGTAACCTGCTGTGAAAGTTCTTTTTTATCAGTACCAGGGATCAAACTCACAACCCTGGCGCTTATGCCACTGAGCTAAATCCTCAGCCCATGCTGTGAAGTTCTGTACCAATTTCACTGCATTGTCTCAATTGGCTTTATTGTCTTGTCTGTTGTATTTTACCAACTTCAAAATAATAATTAAAAAAATCTACCCTTCATAATCTGATTTTAAATCAGAGATAGAGCCTGGGGCCTGGGGCCTGGGTGTGTGTGTGTGTGTTTGTGATTTTATGCATCTAAGCAAGTACTTTACCACTTAGGTAACCCCCAGCAGGCGCCTGCATTTTTTAAAAACTCCTTAGCCCAGAGCACTGACATAAGAGAATTTGACTAAATCTCTAAAAAGTACTGAACTGTTCATAAAAACTTGAAATTCAGTGTAAGTTTAATTAATCAGATTTTCCTAGTAAGTAAGTATCCTTGGGGAAATTGTGCTTGTTAGGTTATGCATGTAGAGTATATAAAAAGAAAATCAAATATATTAAATTTATAAATTGAATTAAAATGTTTAAGGGAAGGTAATTAAGCTATAAAAAGGGCTAAGTGCTTAAAGGAATTTAGTTTGTTCAATTTGAGTTCAAACACTAATCAAAGAAAAAGTTAAGGTCATTTTTCTTACTTTTACAGATTCATGTATAGAATAATAACTTCAAGTTGAACCTGATAGTTTGAAGAAAATAAGGTTTTAAAAATTGTTACTCCAAAATGAGGATTTTAATTTAAAAGATAAAAAATAGTCCAGCCGTGGTGGTACAAGCCTCTAACCTCAGCAGTCAGAAGGCTGAGGCAGGAGTATTTGCTGAGAGTATGAGGGTTAGTGGGCTACATGGTGAATTCAAAGTCAGCCTGGACTATACAGTAAGACCCCATCTCAAAAACAAAATTAAACAAAATATAAATGTAAATTAAATGAGCCACACCTTTAACTCTGTGTGGTCTTTTCTACTCATCTCACTTAAAATGATTCTCTCTCCTGAACTTCCCACCAGCCAGAATAGATGGTTGCAGATTCCCTGCAGGACCAGTACCGTGTTACAAGTAGTAAATAACTACAAAAAGATAACACATTCTGGAATTAGAACATTTCACTTTTCTTTCTAGTTCCTTAACTAGGTATTACTGTTGCGATTTACAATTGAATAAAAATAGGACCCAGAAGGTCTGTACCTGATCAAGGTCACACAGGGTCAGAGGTAGACTGAACCTGGAGTCCAATAGCTGGTCCTGAATGTCATCCCTGCCTTGATGACTCCTGTCTTACATTCAGACCTCTCTTTCCAAACTCCAAAGCCGTGTTCCCATTTGCCTTGGACAACTCCACTTCAGCTCAAACTCCACTTCAGCTCAAACATGGCCAAAACAGAACTAAGTTCATTCCTATTGATTTTGCTGTTGAGCTCAAAACTTAAAAGATGTTCTTGATTCTTCCTTGCTGCACACCCTGCATACATCTGCCAACTTATTCTGTCTGCTCTACCTCTCAAAATACATTTCAAATCTGATCATTACTCTAATCCACATGCTAATCTAAAGCATCATTTTCTTACAACTGATCCACCTGAATAACTTCCCTCTCTTCAGTCCTTTTTCCAGAGATTAGCCAAAATGATGACATTAAAATGTAAATTACATCTTGTCACATCCCTGCCCAAAACCTTTCAGTGGCTTCCTAGGACGTATGTATATGACTCCTTACCATGGGTTACAAGGCCAGACTGGAACTGATCCAAGCCCACCTTTTCATAGTCCACTCTACTTTCCCTCAAACACCCCAGGAATGCAGCCATCTCAGTACCTTTGCACCAATAATTTCCTATTTGACCAGTAACTATAATCAATTCAGGTGTTTAGCGAAGTGTTTAGCCTTAGAGCAGCCACCCAGGCTAAAACAGCACCACCAGTCAGCTATGGTGTAATCCCAGCCTCTTGGGAGGCTGAGGCTGGAGAACTGCCGGGAGAGGCCATCTTGGGCTACACAGTGAGTTCAAGATCAGTCTGAACTACATAATGAGACCTATCTCAAAAAACAAACAAACAAAAACAAAAAAATAGCCACCGCGTCCTTCCCAAGAAGACTGGCCTTGAACTCACTATATAGCCTAGGCTAACTGCTGGGGATTTAGCTCAGCGGCATAAGCGCCTGCCTGGCAAGCACGAGGTTGCAAGTTGGATCCCCAGTACCAGAAAGACAATCAAACAAACAAAAAACCCATAAACCATATCTCGCGCTGGCCTTGAGCTTAGCAATCCTCCTGCCTCAGCCTCCCAAGTACAGGGCTTACAGATATGGACCACCAGATCGGACTTGTTCTTTAAAACACTAGATGTGTGTAGAAACACAAGATTCCCCTGGCGCTGCCCCGCCCCCTTTTCATTTATACACAGTAGATGGTTAGCTCCATGATCGGCCCATTCACAGCAGAGGACCGAACAGGGCCCATATTAGTGACTGGGTAAACATTTATCGAATACCCCTTACTCGAACACCCCTGCTTTTCCTATTCTCAAGAAAAAAATGAGTGGTCCTAGGTCGCCGGTCTGCCAAGCCAGGGTTGGAAACCTGGAGGTGTGGGAAACAGGAAGCACGGACAGAACATACCCCAGGACCCACTTTTGTCACCTCTAGGCCTGCACTCGGACACGAAAAGAAGACATTAGTTGGGGATCCGCCGGAAGGCCAGGTGCCCTTCTCCCTCCACCCATTCCTCAACTCGAAAATGACGGGACGCACAGAACTAGAAGGCAGAGCCAAGCCTCCCACTGTTGGAAAGGAATACAACTCGCCCCTCAGCGTCCTGCCAAGGAAGCTACCTGGTTCCGTGGGGCTGGACGGCTGCAGGCTCCTCCTCTTGGGTCCTTGCGTAGCGCGCTGGTTGCTGGGATTCGTAGTTGATATCAGCCCACTCTTCCCAGAAAGCTTTGGGAGGCTAAATTGAAACAGTGTGGGGAGAGGCGGGGAAAGCGCGAGGCCTTCTGGGAGTGGTGGTTCAAGTAATCAAAGAGCAAGGAATCATCGAGAAGAAAAAATGAGTAACAAAACTTAGAACACTTTGACTGTGATGTTTTGCATCTTAGGAGATGTTTTTCCTCTCGCTGAGGCCAGCTGTTAACATCCATGGTTCAAAGCGATGACTTCTGTGAGCCTAATAAACCACCAATCCTATAAGGCGTTGCACGTAAATGCATTTGGAGCGTGCGGTCGACCTCGGCGCAGGCGCAGTGGCGGGAGTTCGGCAGTGAGGAAACATGGCTGGTCCGACTGCTGTTTCGAGATTGTACTCCCTGCTGTTTCGCAGAACTTCGACTTTCGCCCTCACCATTGCTGTGGGCGCCTTGTTCTTCGAGCGCGCCTTCGACCAAGGTGCAGATGCGATCTACGAGCACATCAACGACGGGGTGAGGGCCTGGGCCATCCTGACCTTGGGCCTGACAAAGAGAACAGTGGGAGTGGAAATGGGACGGGACTCAGTCTACTTTTACCAGAAAGGGGTACAAACTGTAGGCGTTTTCTATCTGAAGAATGCTATCTGTCCTCTCGATCTAGTGTGAATCTTAAAACGTTAAAAAAAAAAAAAGATGTACTTTGTAGGGGTCGTATTGATATATCCCATCCCACAACCCCAGTTTGTTCGTTTGTAGAAGCGAATCTTAAACCTTTGAGGGGAAAGAGCTACTAAGTGCGTACCACCAGTAAGTCAGAAAAGTAATGCTGGAACTTTGACCCCTGCCTCCTTTGAGGGTGTAAGGGCAGACTTGAGCCCTTGAAAAGGACATCTCCTTAGGCACTGGGGCTGACCTTTTATTTTTATTTTTTATTTTTGGTACTTGCAATCTTTAACTCAGGACCCTGTGCTTGCCAGGCAGGCACTAATGCCTCTGAGCCATATCCCCAGCTCCTGTAGCTGACCTTTTAAAATTTCAAGCTGGGCGGGGTGATGTGCACCTAGAACTCAGGAGGCTGAGGCAGGAGGATTGCTGCAAATTTGAGCTTTCGTGGGCTACCTAGTGATTTCAAGGCCAGCCTCAGTTACATATTGAGACCTTGTCTCAAAAAGCAATAGAAAATTGCGGTTATGATTCCCAAGCCTTTCCCACATAGGTAGCTTGTTTTGTTGTTTTGTTGACATGGTGCCTTGCTTGGTAATTCAGGCTGGTCGTGAAGTCACTTTGTAGCCCACACCAGCCTTGAACTCAAGGCAGGCCTGCCTCAACCTCCTGTTGCTGGGACTGCAAGCATGTGCCACTATGCCCAGAAGACAGTTTGATATTAATGGTTAAGAGTGGCGGCAATTTATTTTGTGGTGCTTTGAGACAGGGTCTCACTATGCAGAGTGGGCTGGCCTTGAGCTCACTTTGTAGCTCAGGCTGGCCTCCAACTTGCAGTGATCCTCCTGCCTCATCCTCCCAAATGCTGGGATTACAGGCATAAGCCACCACACCCAGCTCTTCAAATCCATTTTATTTCAAAGAGGAAAAAAAAGGTGGAGGCTATGAAATCAAAGTGTCCTGCCTGGGACTACTAGACCTTGTCACTTAATAACCATGGCATGAAGTTGGACATATTTCTTCTCTAAGCTTCAGTTTTATCTGTGAAATAGAGGCCATAATAGTAACTGCCTCAGTGAATACAGGTAACGTTCCCCCAGAGCCTGGTAGGTGGGCCCACTGAGAAATAATATTCTCTGCATTACTCAGGAAAAAGTGGGAGGATGAAGTAGGAGTAACAACACTTTGTAGACTTGTTATGCATGGAACCCTGCTAGGTTCTGTTCATGCTTTATATCATTAGATTGTGGCCATACTGGAAAAGGCCCAGTACAGATAACCCTGTACCACTGTGTACTATACTCATGTTTTTAAAGGCTATCTGACACTACATCCCACGAAAGCTGTCTCCACTAATGTCACACTGCCCATGGTCAGGGCAACTTCCTATCCATATAGAAATGTTACCACCATCCTGTCTTTGGCCTTTGGTCATTTCCACTAATCTGGAAAGGCATCTGAGTACCTTGCTGTATCCCACCCATTTCCCTGTGCTTTTAGGAAAGATAATTCCAACCAACTTAGTTCAAGTAAAAAAATGGTTCAACTTAGTACCTCTGGAGTAATACCTGGGAGTTTAAAAAGATCAAGACATCTTCAAGCTCTCAGTTATTGTGTTTGGGGCCATTCTATCGATCTGTGGTTTAATTTCCTGTAAAAGTAAGATTGTTCCTTTCTACTTCCTTCTCATAATGATTGAGAGCATCATAGTATTTTATAAATGTTTAGAATTGTGTGTCAAGCCTGGTGTTGCTTCCATCCTATCCACCACAACTGCATTTTTAATCAGAACATAGCATTGGTTTCTTTCAGGCTTGTTTTAGTTGTGCAGTGGGTGTAGTTGTAAAATGTGAGAGCAAAGGTTACATTTTGTGCGTCTTGTCTTTTATATGCAGAAGCTGTGGAAACATATCAAGCACAAGTATGAGACCAACGAGTAGTTTCTCACCTCCCAGGGGCCAGAAGGACCAGGTCTGCCTGCTGGCTGTCTGCACAGAGCTAGGGGCTCAGCTCTTCACACATTACCTGTAGCTGTTGGCAAGGAATGGCTCCACTTAACAGACTGTTTAACTTCTACTGTGTTTGAAGTGTGTTTATTTAGAGTTATCAGCAAATAAATGTAAATTGGCCTTGAGACCTGCCGTTTGCTTTGGGTGCTTTGTTGACTACCTGAACTTCACATTTCAGTGAATTCACATTGATTGCACGTCAAAGCCCTCTGCAAGCACGTAAAAGGACATAGACTCTGCCATTTGGAGTCTTCCAGTAACTTCCACAGAATTCTGGTTTTCAAAATAGGAGCCTAGTTGGAGATACTACCTTCAACTTTGGCCTCTAATCCGTGAATGTCATTATTAAATCACAGAAAGGTAAGTTTGACCATTGTGCCTTGCAGAAGCACTGTGGCGTGTGCTGGGTAAAAAAGGCTTGACCTGGGAGTTTTGAGTCAGTCCCAGCCTCAGGCTTTTATGTCTGTTCTGCCTTTTAACTTGCTGAATGTCTTTTGGTGAGCTACCTTACCTCTGTGGGCTACAGCCTCCTGCCAAAGTTCCCTTCTGGTGAGTTTGGTTTACCAGGATGCTTAGTTGGGTTTGAATCAAGGGCAGGCATTCAACTTTGCTGAACTTCCTTATCTGTAAACTAGAGAGAATAATTCCTACTGCATGGGGATTTTGTAAGTTTTAAAAGAAGTTGTAATGCTGTTAGGTTATATGTCTGGCATGTGGAGGAATGCCAATAAAATGGACAGAGACATTCTACCCTGCCTTTGGTACTGGGGAATGAACCTAGGGCAGTGGTGACGAACTTACAGTACACATGCTGCAGCAGACTGTGTCATTGAAAACCTTAAAAGGTTCGCTGAGCTGTACCCTCACCCTTTTTTTTTTGTTAATGTTTTATTTTGCGACAGGGTCTCGCTAAGTGGCTGAATTATTTAGGCTAGGCTCAAATTTGTGATACTTCTGCCTCAGCCTCCCAGAATGCTGAGATTACAGGTATGTACCACCATGTCCTTTGTTAACGAATTTTAAGGACTCAACCTAAGCATTCTTTTTTTTTTTTTTTTGGTACTGGGATCGAACTTACAACCTTGTGCTTACCAGGCAAGCACTTGAACCGCTGAGCTAAATCCCTAGCAATAAGCAACTTTTTTTTTTTGGTGCCAGGGACTGAACTCATGACCTTGCGCTTGCTAAGCAAATGCTTATGCCACTGAGCTAAACCCCTGGCTAGCCTGAGCATTCTGCTAGAAGGCTAGAGCAGTAAGAATGTAAGGAAGAAAGGTTCAAGGACTATTGTCATTCATTCAGCAAATCTATGGGGGCCATTGTGTTTCCCTAGCATGTAGAAAACAGCATGTGGCGCTTACTCCTATGGGGTAGATGCTGTAAATGTCACCTATGTTATCGCAGACTGGACCCAAGGGAACAATGCAAGGTGGGAATAATCATAGGATTTCCTTCAAAAAACCAAGATAAATCTGAGCCGCTTAAATTGGGTGTTGGAGGAAAAGCAGAAAAAGCAGGTTTGAAGGCAACCATGGCAGAGGAAGGCATTTGCTGTGCGGACCAAAAGAGGCTTAGATGGTTGAAGAGAGTCAGAAGTGGAGAGTGAATGGGATCATATCATTGAAGACTCTGTGTGTGTGTGTGTGTGTGTGTGTATGTCTTTGAGACAGGCTGTCCTTGAGTTGACTTCGTAGCTCAGGCTGGTCTCAAATTTGCAAGGATCCTCCTGTCTCAGCCTCCCAAGTGCTGGGATTACAGGCTTATGCCACCAAGCCTGGCCAAAAAAAGAAAAACATAAAATGAGTTTCTTTTTTTTTTCATAAAATGAGTTTCAAAACAGGATAGTAGGATAGTTACAATACTTGATACATTGTATATTAGTGTTGTTCAGAGTACAAGACATAAGCATGATATCTTGTCTAAACAACATTGGCACAAAACATGCTTTTCAAGGAACAAACAAGCTGTTTAACTACCTTAACTATCTTATATATACATATGGGGAAAAGACTCATCAAGAAAACAGCATGCCTTCCCGAGAGCCAGGTTCCGCCATGGGGATTGGGAGGAGGTTCTTTTTGTCTTTTTGAGACATGCCTGGCAAAACCAATGAACATTCTTGAGGAGTTATTCTGTGTTAGCCAGCAGTGCATGATAACAAGCTTCAGGTAGGGCCTGTTCCCAAACTGCCCAAGCAGCAAGTATATCCATCAG
>PVJX010012649.1:0-49820 GCA_004027295.1 Dolichotis patagonum
ATAAAGTTTCAGGGCAAGGTATGTTACATAAGAGTTGCCTTAATTTAGTCACAATTTAGAACCATAAAATTAAATCCATGGTTAAGTTTCACAATTTCATGAAAAAATATATTTATACTTAGTAGTTTATGATAATATAATAAACCAATTAATGCCAAAACCTAATGTGCTGTATTTTCAGCATCCTGTATTATTTAATATACATCAGTTTATGCACTCACGCATGTATAAATTTATGTTACTGTATACTTTAAAGTTTAAGGTCTTAGAATGATTTTTATTAACTCTATTTTCTCTAAATATATAAAATGAAATATTGACCAAATTTTGATATAGAATATTTACAAGAAGGCTTGGAGTTAAAGATGAAAATCTTACCATCAGTATAGACTTGCCATTTTTTTTCTTAAAATGTGTATAATCTAACTTAACAAATGACAAAGAGTTTTATCATGATAAATGAATTAATAGAAATTTGAAAATATCTCTATTTTCAGATCAAAATATTTAAGCTAGAGTTAATAGGTTCTTTTATTTTAAAATTGCTTTCTCTCTCTCTGAGATACTGGAAATAAGACTGAATATTTAAAATTTTTATTTTACTTTGATTTCTAAGATACAAACTTTATTTCCACAGAGGCATAAACTAATGTGTTGGCTGGTAGTTAGTAGCCAGGTGTTAGCTATTCACTTTTTTGCTTCTGCCAAATAGCTGGAGGTAAAGAAAGAAAAAGTTAGAGAGAGAGAGAGAGAGGGAATGAGAGTGAGAGAGCAAGAGAGAGACAGAGAGAGGGGAGAGAGAGAGAGAGAGAGAGAGAGAGAGAGAGAGAGAGAGAGAGAGAGAGAGAGAGAGAGAGAGAGAGAGAGGGGAGAGAGAGAGAGAGAGAGAGAGAGAGAGAGAGAGAGAGAGAGAGAGAGAAAGAGAACCTACAGATAGCATAACAAGGCAAAACTATCAAATTGAACATTTCATTTTAAACTTAAATATCATTTGGAATATTTGGCAATGTAATGTTCTGTGGTATGCAGATCAAGAATTACTCAAATAATGACATTTAAAAAGCAGCCAACCTTTAACAATTTGCTTATTTGGAAGAAATTTTGTGTAGTATATGTAAGGTTAGATGCTTTCCTAAATATTTGCAAAGATTTTCTAGTTTAAGACTACAAACAGCCTATGTATATGATTTTAAAATGTCAGTAACTCTTAGGTAATCATTATTGGAAATCAGAAAGTGTCAGCATAGACACAGGGGTATTGCTTGTAATGTCAAATTTTAGAAACAGATAATTTAAATCACAGCATGTTGAATTCTGCCCTTTGTTCTTATAGACTCTAAATTTCAAAAGCAACCAAAAACTGATGAATGATAACTCTTCCTACAGTAATTCTCTATTTCTAAATTATTGTACATAAGTGAAGCTAAACAACAGGTTGAGTTATAGATCACATTGCATACTTAAACTATTTGACTAGTAATTCATAAAAATTTGCTATGTATGTGACGTATTTCCATTATTATCAATAATTATTCACAATCATATCAAGTAAATTAGCATACCCTCATTTATCAGGTTCACCATTTAGACTTCATTCTCATTAGCAACTGTAAATAGTACTTATAATTACATTGGACTTATAGTCCAATAATGGTCTATTTCCCATTAAATTAGTTCCATCAGAAAAGCTGATTTGAAGAATAGATTTCCTTCATGAAGTAATAAAGATTTGATCATAGTGATAGCCTTTACTCCTGACGTTGTATTTTGGATACTTAATAATACTAGTGACATCTGTTAACCAGCAAAGATTAAAACATCAGTATGTCTATTAAACAATGTAACTGAAACACGCTTGAGAAAAAGTGGGAAATTATATATCTTTTAAAAAAACTCTACAGTTCAATCAAGAGCATGTGTTACCCTAGACCCATTACTAAAAACTCATTGAAAGGCGGAGAGGACTGGTATTCTAGCTGCCTCCTTCCTCCAGTTGATAGAAATAGTACTGTTTCCTACTGGGACTTTAATGAGAACACCAAGGTATTACATTAGCTTGTCCATTCAGTGCAGAACTTTTCCCTCTTCCCAAATTGCAAGCTTGTAGAGCCAGCTGGACCACTCAGTTTGGATACACCAATACAGTAATGAAAGTATCATGTATAAAATTGAATTAATTATATTATCCATTCACAGAAATAGTTCTGTTTCTAAAAGCTCTTCCTTGTTATTGCTACCATTGTTATTTCATCACATGATTTGAAATAGCTCAAGACTACATGGCTCTCCTCTCTCAAACTCCTCTCATCACATGATTTGAAATAGCTCAAGACTACATGGCTCTCCTCTCTCAAACTCCTCATAGTCCCAACTCCTACCAATTACCTCATTTTCATATTATCTTAATATTTATTATAACTGCTTTCAAAATATATAGGATGCTTTAGAATGCAGTGACGAATTATTCACACTTAATTACATCGGAAACAGAATGTTTCTAGGAAATATCAATAGAAGAAAAGAAAGAATTTTCAGGCAATGTATTTATTCCTCACTTTCATTCTTACCAATTATTTCAGCAAAATCACACAGACGTATTACACACCGCACATAAACATGCATGCACACAGGCACACACGCACACATACACACACTTAATTTTCCTCAAAGTCATTATATTATGTTATAATTGACAGCACATGCTAGAAAAATGTTCTGCTTATTTCTGCTCAGGAGAAACAAGTCAAGGACATTTTCTATTTAAAATTTGTTTAAAAGACAATCTTGTAGATATTTGAAGAAAGCTTCCTTTTCACATAGCATTCCAAGAATCCTTCTTTAATTACTTACCAGACACAAAATTACTTTCTTCTTTTTTTGCTTTGGGGTTTTTTTCTCCCTATTTTTTCAAGTTCCCTGTATGATTTTCATTTTTAAAAACTCCTGTGAAAACACTTCCCTGTCAGGCTGAGTATAGAAGGCACAATGATTCCTTGAACACCACAACTCACTCCTGCAATTCCCCTCTTCTTCCATCTTTATGAGATATCTACTCTCTTATTTTCATAATTTTTAAGTACACAGTTTCAGTCAGTACTGTGCAATTGTGGGGGGTGACTAAGCAATGCCTGCCTGGCCTTCTGGTAGGTAGACAGGCAGAGATGGAAAGTCATAAGTAGGCAAAACCTTATAGGCAGCATCTGAAATGTGTCCAAGGGCAGCAACAAGGAAGACTCTCCCTGGAGAAAGAACAACTGAAATTCTGGTGGCTCTTAAATCTTTCCCTGAGGGAAGAACTTTCATTCTTCTTTGTATTGACCTTCCTGCCTCCAGCATAGATTCCCTTTTGATTACCTTAAATTCATTGATTAGGGGCTAAACACTATCTGGAAAATTGTTTCCTAGAGGTGTCTGGATTAGTGTTTGTGAAATGATTGGGAGAAGGGGGCGTGTGCTATGAGATGGCCAACCCTCCCTTCTGTCCTTCAACTCTCCTTACAGAATGTTGCCTGCAGTCTGATAGATCATACTAGACAGGACATTCTGGGGAATGCAGTTCAACCTAGTTAGAGGTTTCAAAAAACTGTAACAGAACTTAAAGTGGGTTTAGAATTTTGCAATGGTTCAAAGAACTGTAAGTAGCTTTTATTATTATATATATTATTATAAAACAAAAATACATATAGGCCGGCACTGTTTATTTGCCTGATTTATCTAACGTTAGCTTTCTCTTTTATGGCTCTGTTAAAGAGAGGCATGGAAGGATGAACTGAAATAGTTTCCCTGTGTTCATCGTGGAAAGCTTATATGAGTACAGAGATTTCAGCCCTGGCATCCCTGCAGCATTGAGTCTCCTGTTTCTCTGAAAATAATAAATTATATTTAAAATCCAGTATAGTAAGGTTTTCTCTAACTTGTTAATGAACACAGGTTTGTAGTATATGCATAATATTTCATCTTTAACTATGCCCTGTAGTTATAATAATATAATAAGAATTATAATGACAACTGACTCAAAAAAGTGTATACAAAGTATAAAGTATAAAAAGTATATAATGTTGTTTATATAAAAATTAATGTTTTATAAAAGGTAAAAGGGAAATTATACCTTCTAATATATTAATGGTTAAATGAATTAAATTATAAGCAAAACATAGAAGCACATGAGCATTAAATATAAAAAGATTAAGTGAAGAACAGTATGGCAATAACTTATGAATAACTGAACCAGAATTCAATCAGTGTTTAATTTCAGAATCCACCTACACTTGTCTACTCTTATATTCATGAATACACAAATACTTTACAAGTTATTAAGTATAGAAAGGTAAAGTTAAATGCATTTAAGTGTAAATCTATTTATGTAGGTGACACATTTATATATCATTAATTAATATATTCATTTTATTCATATATGACATATGTATACTTTACATATTCTATTTTTGATATAAATATGTGTCAGTTTGAAATTCTGTTGAAAGTAGACTATTGTTTGGAAATTAAAGTTTCCTTTACTTGCACAAATCTTTTATAGAAGAAATATGTTCAAATAATCCTTTAAACAAGAGAAAGTGTAGTTCATATAGACTAGTTAACTTTATAACTGCATCAAAAGCAAAATAATGAAAAAATGGTGAACAAGTGCAATTTTCAGAGAAGTACACTTTTTAACAAAAAATTTTGTAAAAATATTTTGAATTAAACACTTAAAATCCTATAGTTTTAAGTTTATAAACTAATAATAAGAGAGTTAATTATAGTAAAACCAATCTTGAATATGGCATAAATGTTCTTTATCTTTTTAGAAACCTACCCCACAAAACTCTTTGTGAAAACAGGTTACAAAGTAAGTGTGCAGTTTGGGGCAATAGGTATTCAAAAATTTCAGTATCTACTATTTCCTAAGTGTTTTATGTTTTCCCAAACAATTGTATCAATAACTTCTTGATGGAAAGGTTTATTTTCTTAAGAAATTTGTCAGTAAAATATTATTTTTAAATTCTTGTGTAATAAAGCCTACTCCCTCTATCAGTTTGTCTTACCAGTATAACATAGGATTCTACCTCGTTTCTTCATATATCTTAGATTTAATTTACTCGATTGCTGACATATTATGGAATTGAAAACTGTTTCTATGTAGTTTGTCTTTTCTATTTCTACAATATCTTTATATAATTTTTTAGTACCTATATATGTACAGATCTTTCTCACCCTTATATGATTTGTGCTTTTGATTTCCTCTGATTTGTTCTTGACCAAAATATGTTCAGCTATTTCTTTCCTGTTGAAGTTCATACATTATCACCTAGACTTTCTTTCACTGTCATGGACTCTTGCCAAATTACTACTTTTCAACTGCATATATTAGTAAGAAAAATTTCTTCCTTATAATCATTACTCTCCATTCATGACATTTCAATGATATCTGTTTAATTATAATCATTTCTCTGTGTTAGGATTGCTGGAATATTTCATTTTTTAATTAAAACTGTATTAAATCATCTAGGCAAAATCTACACAAAAAGAATTAAAAGCATTGGTTTTTGTCAAAATTCTCACGATTCCTTTGTAATAATCCATTTCATATATGTAATGGTGCATTGATTATTTTCTTTTTCAGGTATAGGTTTGGTCAAGATTTTAATATATCTGGCTTATATTCATACTTTGGGGTTTTTATGATGCAATGATTTTTTGTAAACAAACCAAATTCATCTCTTTATTATTATCTGGCTATTCATTTACCATCTCTTTCATCTTTGTCAAAGGCAAGAATGCTTCAAGGGCTGGGAAAAAATGCAGCATTATCTTCAAATAATTATTTTCCTGTATCCAGTTTTAGTCATGCAATAAATATTTTACACAGGACTCTTGAATGTCCATCATCTGCTGAATAATTCTTTTGACAGCTCAATGTTTTGTATAAGTCACTTTTATTCACTATTTCTATGGATCATTAAATTTTGTCATGATTTTCTTTTTCTGGTATAGTAATGACATTGTATTTATTTGATAAATTTATTGCTTCTTTGTTCATGTTTAAAGCTACATACAGGGATAAGACGAACAAATTCAAATTCAAAAATGAAAAAGATCGCAGCCAATTTTTAGTCCCTGTGGAAACCAGCTAAGGGGGAGACTGAGTCTCCTGAACTTAGTGTCTTCCACACCACTGAAAGAATTCAAAATAAGCCTCTCCCAGTCTTTCCCTAAATTGACCGCAGCTACTGACAACACAAAGGTTACACTGGGGCAGGTGATGAGGGTTTTTGGATATAGGGTGTGATTTCACACTGATATTATGGAATCTAAAATGTCACCATGGTCCTTCAGGACAATAAGGTAAGGATCAAGTAACAGATGAATTCTTGAACCATTTGTCTCATAGTCATCCCACTTAGTTCACATTTATCCCTTTATTAAACCCTTATATTAGTGAATAAAATTGCACGATAATGCACATCAGCTTCCAGAGCATTTACACTATCTTTTTAAAATTCATGATCACAAGATTGTGAAATTCTCACAGAAGATCTCATTTGGTGGAAAATAAATGAGTGGAAGATCCTGATAATTTCAACTTCTGTTATATCAGTCAAGGCAGTAAATTAGAAGTCATGCTATATTCTTGGTGAAATGTCAGTGATTATCAACACCTGCACATACTGAAACTGATAGAATTGATTATCCCATCATCTTTTTCTCTCAATCCATTTGTGTAGTTTCTTGGGTAAGTGGAAAAGGAATATAGGAGATGATTTAACATTATTAAGCTATTCTCTTAGAGAATATATTCTTTTTGTGCTTATTTTTATCTTTTTATATTAGTTTGATGTATGTGTAGTTTATAATCATCTTAGGGAGAGGGTATATGTGCATCATACATGTTTTTCTCAGAGAATATATTCTTCCTTTATTTTATTTTATTTTATTTTATTTTATTTTATTTATTCATTTAGTTTTTTTTTTGTACCAGGGATTGAGCTCATGACTTCATGCTTGCCAGACAGGTGCTTATGCTGCTGGGCTAAATTCCTGGCCCAAGAATATAATTTTTTAAAAAACCACTATTAAATAAGATCAAAATCACTTTTCTTCTATGTGGAAGGACAGAGTGCTTTATCACTTTCTGACCCCTGAACTACATCAATGCTCCTTCAATTTCCTGCCAACCTTGATCACCGTGGCATGAGGAACAACTTCTAGGTACCATATACCTTGCCACAAAGATGTGGTATACAGTGTTGTGGTGGCCTAGAAAAGCCAAAGCTAGCTATCTTCTTTGGGCTGACACTTTGCTGGACTGGGAAATGGTCCTCAAAGGGGTAGATGGCTTTATAAGAATGAGTGTAGTCTGCACTTGTACCTTGTAACCGACTTTCCAATTTTGTCCTTATTCCTGCATTATTATGCTCTATCTTACCAGAGATTGTCATTCTTTAGTTTTAGTAGCGACAGAGGTTCACACTGCCAGGGAATACAAGAAATGGTTCTGTGAATGGAAATTTGTGACTGTTGTATAGCTCACTTTGGATTTTCTCCTCTGTGTTTCAACAACCATGGAAATTTGTAACTGTTTCACCAAGATAACTCACACTGATCAACACCACATGTTTGAAATGCTGACACACAATAAGGTTAGGGAGGAATGGGTTAAAGTCCATGGCATTAACTGGGGTAAATCTTGCATTTCAATTTTTATAATGATAGGTGGCCAATTGTGGGAGATGTGACCTAACAGAAAAAACAATTAAGGGTGAACGGCCCAGGTTTCACACCATGAAAGCAGCCCACACCAACCATATTTCTGAAAAAGGAAAAGGAGTTCCGAGGGGAGTGGTAGAGGAGGGAGATGATGGAATACCTTCTTTGTGTTTGGGCTGGCTTCAGCAGTGGGAGCCATATCTGACTGAAAGGGACTGAACCCAGATGGGTTTGTATGTAACATCTCAGGAAAATAATGAAGGCATAAATTCTTCATAAAAATAGATGTTTCTATCATAGAACAGGCACTAGATATAGGCAGGAATAAAGTGACTGTTGTCAGCATTTCCACTTTATTAACAGTGCTTACGATCCCTCTCAGTTCTTCTTGACACTAGAATACTTGGCTAATCGGGCCATGACAGCCATGTGGCGAATGATCCCCCTGATGCAGCCATAAGCTTGTACTGACGCATGTCTCTTCCCTATGGTCCTCAGATACAATTCTTGGTCTTTGACAAGACTCACAGATGAGCACTGCATTACATTGTTCTCATGTTCACACAACTGGAAGAGCAAGGAGGTTAATAAATCAAGGGAAATGTCTTTGATCAGTGTAATACAGGAAGCAAAAGATAAATGATTTCTCCTTCTTTCATGAGGAAAGAATTTCCAGAAATTAATATAGCTTCCTACACAAAATTTCTGAGAAGCTGAATAATAAATTACACAAGATAAAAAATGGAACCTCGTTCAATATGCACCTCCATAATTGCTCTCTTTCTTTGCCTTTTTACATTTTTTTATCAATAAGGCAGTTTGGGGTTTGCACCTCTTCATGAAATTTATACATCCACAAATTTTTCTCAGAGGGTGTTTTCCAGGGATTCATACTAAGACAAATAGAAAGTAGTAGAACAATTCTTTAGTTGAGAAAATATCCAACTCATATATACTGTTCAAATGAAGTTTACATAATTTTGGGATTCCTTTCCTTTCTTAGCTTCTTACACTACATAAAATCTTACTTAATTTGTAAAATATTTATCCATTCTTCTGTGCCCTAGATGATTCCTTTTCTGATCATTTGTATTATTCTATAAAATGTATCTTTAAAAATCTTATAAATTTCATTAGTATTTTATATATATTTGAAATTGTTAAATAGAAAAGATTTATTTGTGACTGTTTTAACATTCTAGTGCCAACACATTTATTATGGTCTTGTAAAAACTTAATAAATGTATTTTTTTGCTAATCTAAGTTTTTTCTCGCTGTAGATTTTTTCTACCTTTCTTCCACATTCCTGTATGATAGTCTGTCTCTGTATGTCAGAAAGTATTAATGTTTCAACTTTTAGATCATTCATACAACTTAGCTTCCTGGATTTATTTGTTTAATATTCTTATTCTTTAAATATTATTTATTTGAAAGGTAGTGTTAAAAATCTTGGAAATAGCAGAAAAGAAGATAGTTTTCTACTTTACCTTTGTGAGAGATTATTGAGATCACATGGGCTTGTTGCTGTCACTGGCTCAGGACTTGCTGTGTGTGTATTCATAAGCTACAGAGGTAGGAAGACTTTGAGGAAAATGGTTGCAAATGTCTGCAGAAAGACTGGAATAAGCATATAGACCTCAGGGCTCAAGAGATCTGTCACTATTCAGTGCTTAAGTTTCCCCTGAAAGCAGACAATACCTTCTGAAGCATTACAGTTCCCCAGGAAAGCAAAGGCATTCTAAGAGTAACACCGTGCTTTTTCAGAAAAAATATAAAATTATAGTTCAAAAATAAGGTTTTATTAGGTTAAATGAAACAATAGAATTTGACATTTCATTGTCTTCTAGCTGATAGAGTAAGATTCATGTTCATAAGACCCAAAACAGACAATGTACTGAATCTGTAATATATCCATATATCAGAACAAACAGCTATTCTCCACCAGCAGTGTCACTCTCCTGCTTCCTCTGTCCCACAGGGCGGTCCCAGCTAAGTAGTAGTTTGCTTCCAAGCTTTCCATAATATGGATCTCTCCAATTGCCTCATTTAAGGAACAAACTCTTATTTCTCCCATAGAAGTAAATTTACTCTTGCCCTTTGGTTTCCGATGATTTTTGTATCTGACTGGGTCATGCAAGGCTATTTGCTGAAGCTGTAAGTAGAATCTTGATTAGTAAAACCATTTGCCTTCTTCATATTCCCTTTTATTACCATTATAAGAATAATACAAATCAATGAAAAGTAGCTTTCCTTCTATTATTTTGTTTATTGATCATTTAAATCTATCAGTCTCTTATTTCTCATGCAGGGATAATGACTTCTTACAGCACATAAAAACTACATGTTTATAGTGACATAGAACTTGCTACCTGTTTGCCAGTTATTATTTTCAGATAATGCAACAAACTATTTTAGTTGGCATGTATTATTTGAATGAATTGTTTGGAAGTAGGCATTTTTGTTTTTGGTTTTCTTTTAAGCACAACGTAGAATCAATATTTGGAATTTACTATAAATTATTTTAATTTTGAAATTGAGAAACAAAGAGCAAAGTGTCTTTTTCTGAGACTTAACATTTAAAATCAAAATTTCAAATAAATTCAAATGAATCAAAAGTTTAGATATTTATTATTTATGTAGAGACAATGTGATATCATAGGATTGGTAGTTCCATTTCTGTCAGTGCTTTTCATTTAGATACTTCTCAGTATTTGCTTATTCTGAATCCATCAATTTTAGATATATGTTACAGTTGTTAAGAACTCAGGATGTGAGTATCTCAGGAGCTGTGCAAGTTTGTGTCACATTATGAAAAATGCAAACTAGGATCAATAAACAACACATATTTATTTATTTCTATATAGTATATTATGCTAAAAGTAAGTTAAAACAACAGGCATCTATTGTCGCATAATTCCTTTGTATTGACAATATAGACCAAGCTTACCTTAAACTCACCAGCTCAAATTTTATGTGGGGTGGCCAACTTTACAACTAGGCTACAATTGAATAAATACTTGGTGAGCAAAGACCTACCTCCCAGTCTAACTTACATATTTGTTAGGATGTAGTGCTTTTGAACTATTGACCTGAAATGGATTAATAAATCCAGTCTATACTCAAGGGAAAAGGGTCTCAAAGAGGCAGGGCTCATTAGAGGTTATCTTGTAGGTGCCTACCGCAGAATACTGCAGTTCTTTGACAGGCTACAGCAGATACACGCAGCACTATGAAAAGTAACAGTACTTCAAAGCTGGAAATGGTAGATGTCTTCATGACGTGACATTGTTTAATAGCAGAGACACTCTCAATCACCAGCTCATAACTTCTTTTTGGAACCCAAGGTTTGGAGGAGTGTAAATGGTGATGAGGACATATGGTAGATATTATAGAAATATATGAAAGTTCCAAAATAAAATATTTGGATTGTGAAAGATCAGCCATGGTCTATTGGACTTCTTTCTTAGGAGTGATTAAAAACGTGCTGTGGCCACACTGCGTGCTGTGCATGGAATTCTACAGTGAGTCTGCACAGGCTACACAGAGAGACTGTCCCTGCACCTGGCTTGCTCTTTGCACTTTCTGGAAAATACATATTCTTTGTTCCTTAATGCTATAGAGGAGTTGGGTAGGGCTTTTAGCTTTAACAGATTCCATCACAAATTTATATATTTTACCAAACATTTATGAGCTGTTACTCAATGGAGTTTCCTAGCTTAGGCTTTCTAGTATTTCAACTTATTACACTACAACTCTGTATGTAAAACAAATAATATAAAACCATTTTTACTATGATTAAGTGAAATTATGTTTAGTGTTTTATTTATTCTTTGGAAAATTTGGGGCTGGTTGTTGATTATGAATGATGATTTGAACATAATGTGGGCTAAATGAATATATTTTTATCGAATCATTAGCTGCCAGCTATTTATAATGGCTGTTTTGCATTTGGAATCAGGGAAGCAAATATGCTTTGAAATTATTATTATACTCATTGTAAGAGCATGTATTGGCATCAAGGCAGGAACACTGCCCTCCAAATTATCTCTGGACTAACATGTTTGGTGTGTGTATTTATATGGACATTGATCTCCAACTTCGGTTTTTTCTGCGTAAATGTGGCATAGTGAATTATCCAGTGTTAGTGCTTTGGTAGTGGTTTGTCTGTCTACTTTCATAAAACCTGAGTGCTGTTGTAATATATGTTTGGATATCTTCACTGAAAGCCAAAGTACACATGTTCTTACTTTTATTTATCAGTGTTGGGTGAATAGAATTTTAACAGATATCAACAACTTTGAGGATAAGTTTTGTGTCTGAATGTAATGTGCTCAGAAAATTTTTAGTTAAACACTAAAAACTTATTTAAACTAACTTATAAAATTATAAAATGAAATATGAAGAGGTTTTAATATGAAACACTAAAATATATATTTTTGACTAGTTATCAAATTAAGGAACTATTGTTACTGAATCTATGAGCACATCATTCTTAACCAATATGTTTCACCATTTAGTTTTTGATTGAAAAATTTTAAGGAACCTGCGTCTTGTGCTAAGCAAAATTAAATATATGGTATAAACACTAAATTATTCGCTACTTTCACGTATTTCCAAACTACTTAGCTTTTCATCTCCACCACTGATCTTCAAGATTATTTATGCCCTATGATTTTATGTGAGGAGTACCTAATTTATGCTTCAGTAAACTTAATATATTTTAAGAAAGAAGGGACAATGTAATCTGTTCTTTGTAAGATTTGACAATAACATAGAAGTTACCAATTGAAAAGCCACCAAAATATTCCAATGAATTCTGAACTGTTAAAAACTGTGAGATAACAACTGAGAATGTTGTGCCATGTTCTTCTTGTATTGGCTTGATATAACAATATTCATGGTGGATTTAGAACTCCTACTGGTGAGAGTAAAATCTTCTCACATTGAATGTATATCGCAGACTCATTGGAAAAGATGAGATTCATCTTGTCAAATTAAACAAACAACATCAATGTTTAGAGAATTATAGTGATTTATTTTCAACATCGATATATTCCCTGAAGATAAAATTCTTGTCTACTTCCCCCAGCCTCTTGGAGACACAAAATTTTTTTTGGATATTCGTTCTTTGCATGCTTAGAAGAGTTTTGAGAATTATCTTTGGATTCCTGTTAACATAAAAGATGAAAAACATTTCCATGTTTAGATTTATTATGTCTTTTGTGACAGTTAATCTTAACTGTGAGCCTGAGTGGATTAAGAGACTTCTGGAGAGGTACTTGGATCATTAGGGTTGTGTGGATCAACCCAGTGGCATTCATAGCAGAGCATATTGTGAGGAGGTGGTGGTGAGCTGGCGGTGCATCACTGGTACGGACATGTTACTCTGCTCTCCTCGTTTTCTGTGCCTGCTGACCACCATGTACCGAGTTGTTTTATTCTATCATGACACAGTGTTTATGTCTGGGCGATAGTCACCAAGGACTGAACCCTCCAAAACCGTAAACCAAATAAAGCTCTCTTCTTTTAAGTGTTAATGTTGGGTATCTGTCCCAGCAATGAGAAAGTGGATGGTACATGATACCTCTTCAAAATGCTTGATTTTAAAAAATGTAGTGATAGAAAGTAAATAATTTTTCAAAAAAAATTGTCTTCTAATGACAGACATTAAAAATATTCTGTTCGATGTGGGAGAGATGGCACTCAAATTAGAAATGTGATTGCCATATTTATCTGAACAGGGTCTATTTTATATAGATTTAGGGAGAACAGAGCAATTTATCAGGAAACACAATACTTTGGCATAGTTCTGTAACATGCAGTCTCTCATTGTTTGCATTGTAAACAAGTCTCACTCATAATTCCTAAGAACCTGGAATCTTTTATGAGCCTGTTCTGCGTTGGCTACAGATGGAATACTTGGGTATACTACTTTTACTTCATCCTGTTGCTGTTTTCTTTTCCTGCAAGTGAAAATTTTCTTTGTTAGCATTTCCATAAGTAAGAGTCTACTCTTGATTTACATTTTTGAAAACTATTCCAGTCAGATTCACTTGTCAAATCAGTTATCTTGCAAGACTTTTTCATGTGATGATGTGGTTGGGGACCAGCTCATTAAGGTGAGATCTCAGCTTTCTATGCAAAAGCCTTAGATGGCCATGTCTGCCCCTCTGCTTGCCTCTGGATCACAGTGGGGCGCCCGCATCATTTATAAGTCTCTTTTCCCCTGCTATTTTGGAAAACCACAAACTGGGACACTCATAATGAACAGAAATTTATTTGGTTCATTAGTCAGGAGACCAGTCCAAAACAAAGATGCTACATATTTTGAATGCCTTATTACTGAATGCTGTGTGGCAGAAGGACTCACCGTACAAGACAGATGGACAGAGGAAAACTAATATTATCATAAGGAAAACATTTCCCTGAAAATAATGTTAAGTGAATCATGAGAGCAGCATCCTCATAGTGTCATCACCTCTTTGGGCTCCTGCTTACTCACAATTGCACTGAGCATTATTTTTCCAACAAATTAACTGAGAGAAACATTCAAACCATAGTATTCCTGTACTCTACAGCAAACTACCATAATGGGTATGCTTCTAGTGTCTGATCAGGAGCCCAAGAACCTGATCTATACTAAAGCTTGTCTTTTAGAATTGTGCACTCAGCAACAATGTATTACCAGGCTTCTGATAATCAGAAAATCTGCTTGAATCTATGTTCTAAACATAATTTTCAAAACAATTTACCTAGGCTTTTAGGATTTAGGATTGTACTATATTATAAGAACATTCTGCTTAGCTAAAATATTCATATCATCATTTTGTAATATTTAAAAATTTTGAGATGTTAATTTTTAATTTCCTTAACAGAAACATGTAACTGACATTTTTCTAAAAGATGGGAAGATAGGAAGATGGACAAATCAGAGAGAGGAAGGAACTACAGAGTTAGTAAATAGAATCTGCAAAATTCAGTCCATTTTGGGCAAGTAATTTGTAACATCTATTAGTTTTTTATGTATAAATTAGGATAAATATTTTGTATCTACAGAGTTGCTGAGAAGTCAACACATGTAAAAATATAAGAAGAGAAAAAGAATCAATTTAGGGATTAATTTATTCATTTTTTGTAAAATATTCTTTTTGAATTCCTGGTATTATTTTATGATCATTCCAGTTATCAGAGTGCTTGATAATCAAGGAATGCATTATTTCAATTGTGTCAGACACAATTGAATTTAACAGCACCCTTAGCTGGTCAGCTTCACTTGTCTTAGCACTTATTTTTCTTTGAAGATTTCTCTACAGGTTTTATTATCCCCCCAAGGTAACTGAAAAATTCCTTTTCATTGCTTTTAGTTTCTTGTCTCATATCCTAAAAAAGATTGTATTGAACTTTACATTGCATCCTTTTTTCTCAATTCTTTCTTTTCTTCTTCTTCTTCTCCTCTCTAGATCCTTCCCCATCTCTAGATCCTCTTTCCCCATCTCTTCCCCATCTCGAGATCCTCTGTCCGTCCTTTCAACCAACTAGCTCATTGATTCATTGATCTTGTGTATTGCTTCCTTAACGAGTTGTCTGAATTAAACAAATTGGTCAATTTCATTAATTTCTACTCTGATCTCTATGATTTATTTCCTAGTATTAAAGTCAGATTAGCATTGTTCTTATCTTTGTAGGATTTTGAGATACATTAGATTAGTTACTTGAGATGGTTACATTCATTTTTTGGTGTGCATTTATAACTATGAACTTCCTTTTTATAACTGCTTTCCTTGTGCTACATAGGTTTTGATTTGTTGTGGTTCCATTTTAATTTGATTCTAAGAATGGTTTTTATTTCTTCTGTGATTTTTTGGTGACTTATTGACTATTCAGTAATGTACTACTTAATATACATGTGCTTGTATATTTTTGTGGCTTCTTTTGCTGTTGATACCTATTTTTATGCTACTATACTATGACAGTTTGCTAGGGATTATTCTAATTATTTTGTATTTAAGCATGTTTTATGGGCTAAGATATGGTCTATTTTGGAAAGTTTCATGTGATGTTGAGAAAAATATGCATTCTGTTTAATATCTAAACAGTAGATAGCTGTTAAGTCTATTTGTCCAATGATGTACCATAATTCTGATATTTCTTTTTGATTTTTTGTTGGATTGACCTGTGAGAATGGGATATTGCAGTCCATAACTATGATTTTACTACTGTGTATTTGACCTTTAAGTCCAATAGCTTTTGTTTTATGAATTTGAGTGTGTTAAAATTTGGTCCATACCTATTTAAAATTGTTTTCTCTTTCTGTTGAATTGTCACCTTTGCTAGTTTGTAGTGACCATCTTTGTCTCTTATGATCAGTTTTGGTTTGAAATTTGCTATGTTTGAAAATAAGACAGCTATTCCTGCTTGTTTTTGGCTCATGTCAAAAGGCATATTTTATTCCATCGTTTCACTGAAGTCTATATATTTCCATTTCAATTAAGTATTTCTATTGCAGAAATATATTGTCATGTAAATATATATTTTTTAGTTCTTTGGTACTTGTGGTTTCCTTGTTTCTGTAAAGAATTCCTTACATATTTTTTTGTAATGCTGTATTTTTTTAAGGTTTCATTGTTGTGGGAAGTCTTCTCTGTCAATTTTGAAGGCTAATTTTTCAGGGTATAAAAGTCTTGATTGGCAATTATTTTCTTTCAGGCTTGAAAAGCTGTGCAAATCTCTCCTAGCATTTAAAGTTTGTGATATGAAATCTAGTTATTCTAATTTGCTTGTCATTGGTTACTCACTGTTTTCCTCTATCTACATTTAGTATATTGTCTCCTTTGGTGGAATGTTCAATATTATGTATTGTGAAGAAGTTGTCTTTTTATGTGGTTATTTGGAATTCTATGCATCTCTTGATTTTGAATAGTGAATTCTTTTCCTAGATTTGGAAAACTTTCTGGAATGATTTCAATGCATATTTTTAATAACTTTTGAAGCACTTCTAAATTTTTCTTTATTCCTATATTTTTGAAGTTGGTCTTTGTGAGTCATCCAGCAACTGTTGCAACTGAATTCCCAAGGTTCTTGTCATTTTTAGGGTACCATCAAATGCATGTTCTATTGCATTTACCTTCTCTTCATTTTGTGACACATTAGTAAAATTTGCTACCCAAGCTGTTCATTAAATTTTTCACATGCATTTATAGTTGGTTCCTTTCCTACTCTCTACTTTTTTCTCAAAGTGATCTTCATGTCTTATATTGTCTTATCAACTTAATTATCTTGTTTGTCTCTTTTTTAAGTTTGTTAAATATTTTATTGGTAAAATCCTTTATCTGTTTAAAAAATTATCTTTGAGCTCATTAAACATCCCACGGGTTTGCTTATGTTTCTTCTATCTTTTCAAGCATTTGGCAAATTTCTCTGTGTGTGTTATTTGCCTATACTTTCCCTTAATTTGATGTCACTGAGATACACCTTTTGGGAGTTACAGGTTTTAGGAATGATTTTATCACACTGAAGTTTCTTTTTTCAATTGTTCTTGCACTGTGAGTTGAAGATCACTTGAGACAGACGAACTGTCTCTACGGAAGAATTCTCATTAGTAAGATTGTCTCCCTGTGATGCATCATTGAGTTTCATTATAATTCAGTGTTTCTACCTCTCTTCAATGTATTCAGTGTTATATGTGAGGTCTTTGTATTGGACATTCCTTTGGGAAGCTGATCACCTGCACAACTGAGAGAAGAAAAAAATGAATCAAAGTAATGTTGATAATACAAAGAAAAACAGATAATGGCAAAGCAGTATTGACATAGTTGATAAAAACCAAGTAAAGGCAAGAACTATGCCACCAGGAACAATAGAAAAAAAATCTGAAATAATAATAGACAAACTGGATCAAATTCTGAAATCTGAGAACATTACCTGTTCTCAGTTCTTTGTACATAACCTGAAACATTTTTATACCTACTTATTTGTAACAAATTCATCCTTATTCATTTCCCCTTCCCCTGTCTCCCATATATTTTATCTCGCCCTCTCTGAAGATCCTAGCAATGTTGCTGGACAAGCCAGGGAAAATCTCTGCACTTCGGTTTCTGCCTGCTTTTTCACTCACAAAGAAACTTTTGGAAGATCTAGACTATTCATAAAAATGCATGGTACTTTAGTATAAAGGCCTTATTTTAGTTATGAACAATTACATATGTGTAAGAAAAATAATTTTGATGTAAATTGTTGAGATACTATAATTTTCAAACAGCAAAAGTATATTTGAGTGAAACATTAAATGTATTATTTGGATGGGCAACAGTTTTTCATATCTTGCATCTAAGAAATTTATTCACATACTTTTACTTGAGAAACATATTGTGCCATAATTTAAATATATCAGATCATTGTGTTTAAATCTTCTGTATTTTTGAATTAACATTATTTTATTAAAACAATTTTATTAAACAATTTAATTATATAATTTTATTAAATAACAATTTTAACAATTTTATAAAACAATTTTATTAAACTAACAATTTTATTAAAACAAACATTATTTTATTATAACAAAAGTTTGAAACAAAAATATAGTCATAACACTATGGAAAATCCATTGTCTTTTGATATATACAGCGATATAGCATCTTAAAGTACATAGTGAATTAACTTTCCTAATTTCAAACATGAGTCAAAAATGAATGTCTGATACTTTTGGAAGCATGTATTTACAAGGTGCTTCTTTGCTATTTCAGATGCAATTAATATTTTGTAAGCATAAATTACATTGAATGTTGCCTTTATTTTAAATCCAACTTGAAAGCATTTTAGAAGTATAATCTGCTGCACAATGAAATGAATTACAGGGAAATAAACAGAGGTTTGAAATGTAGTTCGTACATTACACTTTAGCAATAATAACCTATGTGAATTTATTGTAAACAGTATTATCCTAATTCATGTATCCATTAGTTTAGCAATGAAGTTGTGTTGCTATGTGAATGCTATTTATGTCATACTAGTGAATTCAGTATATAGCATGGGAGTATCCTTGTTTCATTGGATTCAACATAGTGAGAATATGAATAATAAACTAGAATTTCATCAGAAAGATACTCATTTTCCAGTAAAGGCCAAGTTAATTTAGCCACATCTATGAGGAAAAGGTTCACATATTCACAAGGTAATGGTTCATATTTTTATAGTTCTTTGTGACCTGATTTATATTATAAGATGAATTTATGACTTGTAAAAATTGTAATTGAGGGTTCAAACATTGAATTTTACTGGAGTTTTTGGAGACAGATTTTTCTGTATGCATTTTTAAAAAAAGGAAATCTTCTAATGGAATCTACTAATGTATTTGACACATTTGATGAACAAATTCACATACAGCTGAAAATACACTTGATTTATTTGTGACCTGGGTGAAAATCGGAGACTATCGCTTCTCTAGTATATGATTAGCTAATTTCTAGTTTTCTACCAGGAAGAAGCTATTTTAGACTTCTAGGAAAATACATGCATTAGCCTACCTTAGTTGTTCAAGAAATATTTATTGGAAGTATGGATACATGAATAAGTAATTGGATAGATGAGCTCCTGGATTAGCAAACAGAAAGATGTATATCATAGATAAATATAGCTTTTGATAAAAAAGCAATAAAATATGCCCAACTTTTTTAGTCTAAAACATGAAGGACATTTTTTTCTGAGAAAATGTGAATTATAGCTTCCTTCTCTTAGTATAAAAACATGCCATCTCTCTAAATTTTCCACTCATATCATTAAGAAAATAGCTATCTTAGCAAAATACCTGAACAAAAAAAGAAAAAAGAAACAAGAAAAATATTGTGATGGCAAATTCTGTTCCTTAATTTTTTCTCTTTGCTGAATTCAGTATTTATGTGATTTAATGGGTTCCCAAGAATTTGTCCTGAGACAAAGATTCCAACACAAGCAGTTTATTGCTTTAGATAGAATACCAGAAAGTGCCAAGAGAGAGAATGCAATCTAAGATCTGTTATATTGCCTCTCTGGACAAATCAAAATGAGAGAATTGTTGTCAGAGTGAGTTCAACAACTGAAGGACAAAGGAGTTTAGAAGCCAATCCACCAACCCTGGTATACATTGGAGAATGTTCATTCCCAGCACTATGGAACTTCCCCTGTGTGGAGCGAACAGCTGCAGCCGGGGAAAATTGTCACACACAGCTGCAGGTGCTGAGTCTGGAGGCAGGGATAAATTACATGATGTGGACACATTGGTGGAGCTCGGTTACTATCTACTAAATCGCACCATTTTTTTCTTTGGAAATTGAAACAAGCTGTTGTATATCGTAAGAATCATTTATTAGATAAGTGTTTACAAAATCCGTGTCATGTGCCTCTCAGCTTAATTAAGCTATGGAAATATATGACTGGTAAAAGCAGACAGTTTTCCAGCCTCTATAGAACTTACAGTCTAGTGAGCAAGATAAGAACAAATAGAATTTCATAAATCTGCTGCCTCAAAATGTGATAATGGATAGGAAGAAGCACCTGGCATTAGGAGAGGATGTACTACATTTTGTTAATTGCAAATTTGCACTACTGTTGCTTAGTCATCAAGTAAATCCAAATTTTTGTATCATAGTAAAAAGTTATGTATCATCAAAATGATACATTAAATATTTTCATATTTTCTACTCCTGAGCACCTAATTTTATTATCTTGCTTCTTGATTCAATTAAGAAACACTGTTTTTCTCCTGATCAAATAAAGACACAAACTACATATTACTGGTCATTATGGTGGGAGATGACAGACAGAGAATAAAAATCCAAAGCCATGGGATGACAGTCACTAATGGCGGTAATTTTTCAGTCAGGATCATTTACAAGAATTCCGGCTTCTTTGTTATCAGGTACTGAGCAACCCATTTATAGCAAATACTGAGGAGAGAGATTGCTTGTGAATGAACCTCTTATCTTAAACTGTGAATTTTATAAAACTTGGTGTTTTGTTTCTGAATAGACATATTTCAAACTTTATTCATTTATTGGATTACATGTGGTGATGGTCAAATTTGGTGAGATCTTCAAAGACAGGAAAAATACCTTCATGTGTTGTGTTTTCAGATGTCAATTCACACCTAGCATATGAGAAAACCAAAGACCTATTTAATGAGTGACATAAAATATAACCTATGTGCACACTAAAACTTAAGTATACAACCTGATATTTGTATTATTCTTTGTATTTTATACAGCATTGCATATCAACACACAATCAAATATTTAATCTAACCACAGTACCTTAATAAAATATGGGAGCTGCTATTTATAAATTAAATGTAAGAGAACTAAAACATACAAAGTCAATTGATTTACATGAGTAAAAAGCTAATAATTAAATAATTCAGAATTGAAACTCATTTACAATGAGTGTAAGCCTAGTGTGCTTCATTACAAGTAAACTATCATCAGCTCTCTTTTACCAAGTTGAGGAATACACTTGTTTTAAACATTAGCAATTATTTCTTTAGCAAATTTTTATGTAAATAATATCACATAGTTTATGAGTGAATGGATAGATATAACAATAATGCAGTACTAATACTCCAGTACCATCTTACTGTACATGATTTGTGAGTAACTTCATGTTACATCTATTCCCTTTAAGCACAGCTGGTCTTATTTGTTCATCAGACATCAGAACTTTATTTAATTTAGAATTATTTTAAAATAATACATGTACATGTGAAGAGTTCTTCATTTAAATTTTTTTCAAGATTTGATGAGAGGTTTTTTTTCTGATTGCACATGAAACATTACAAATTTACTCTTAATTATAGGAGTGAGTATAGAAATTTGAATCCATTTATTGTTTACTTAAACCATTGCAAGAAAAAATATCTTGTCTTTCCTTTTCACTTTAGATATTATTAAAAGGTCAAAACAGTGTCCTCTAATAGACAAAGTGTTTATACTCACTCATACAAAGTAATTTTTAAAATTTTCTGTCAGAAGCCTGAAAAAATTTTATAAGATTCTGCATCTTTATAGTTATTTGATGACAATAGTATGCAGGCTAAATTGAGAGTAATCAGATGTTAGAGGTTTGGTTCTCCAGAAAAAATAATGACTTATCAAACAAATATCTTGACTTCTGAACTTAAGCACAATAACTAAATTTTGCAATCTGATTTAATGCAGAAATCATCCTTTATTGAGTTGTGATTCTTCTATTCAGGACAATAAAAATGTATTACCTTTTCTACAATCTTGCTTTTAATGCATTTTTGTTGCCATACCAACCAATATTTCTACCTTGTCATTTATATTTACTTTGAATGCTCACTGTAGCTTTTCTTGTACTTAAAAAAAATTGACCTCACTATGAGTACTTGCAATAACAGTCACAGGTTTTGAAAATAAAGATTTAAAATTTATCTGGCCTCAAATGATTTCATTATTGTTAACAGTATTATCCATCATAGTCACCTACTATCTCAATTACTTGGAAAAAATACCAAAAATAGAAATATGCACATATTACAAATAAGATAATTTTAAATAAACTATCTTTTAAAAATGGCTTAAAGTATCATTTAAAATAAATGTGTATATCTGGAAAGCAATAGTAAGTAATATATCTCTAATTTAGCTGCATCTTGGAGGGCTTATTTTAATGAGATCAAGCATGACGATTTCTTAATGTTTCTTCTATGTATTTGTAAATACGTACACAGTAACTAAAAAATGAATGCTACCAGAAAATAAAACACAGTTCAGAAAAGAGGCACAAAATTAAATATGCATATTTTACATTTTATTACTACAACTACAACTTATTCACACCTACAACTTGTGAAGATCCAATTTATAGTCATGATTTTATCATTTTAAATTTTAAGAGACAAAATTAAGAATTATAAAATTTAATTGAAAATATTCAGGCATTATTTTTTAAAAAGACATAATTGACAATATATTCTTGGTTGCTGATTATACAAGATAATTGAGTTCAGTACAGTCTTAAAAAGTGTTTCAGGCTTCAGTGATATGAGTTTGGAGGAAAATGTAACTCAATAGTACAGGTTGGTTTTTATGTCACAGTATCTACCTGTCCTTTGAGAGAAGAGGAGCTGGAGTTAAAACACAATATAATACAAAGATCAACTAAAAAAATTTCCTGCTTTGAGTCTAAGTAAAATAAAACTCTCTCTCTCTCTCTCTCTCTCTCTCTCTCTCTGTGTGTGTGTGTGTGTGTGTGTGTGTGTGTGGTTTTTAGAACAAAAACTGTATATAGAGAATACTACATGAACTAAACATGGAAGAATAAACACGATGTTGGAAAGCACAGGTTATTACCGTGAAAGTCAGAGTAACTAAGAATATGTTTATGTCAGCTTTTTAGTGTATGTTTCAGTGCAAAGAGAAATATAAGATTAATGAAGAGTTATCTTTTATTATTAAAGATATTAATACAACAATAAAATGTACACACCTATTGATATAAAGTAAAATACCCACGGAAAATTATAGATATTTTTAAAAATAACTAACCATACTTTAGATAAGACAAATATAGAAATAATTTAATTTTAAGACTCATCTTAAAAGAGAGGATTAAAACATTTTTAAGAATAGAATACATATGAAGTGAGCAAACATATACTGAAACAAAATGTACTTTCACTGGCCAATAATAACTTACTAGGTATATAACAGTTCTTTCTGAGACATACTGTTAAATAAGTTATATACATTATATTATTTAATACTTTAAATTTTTATGTGTATATCTTTATCTGATATTAAGTAATAAGAAAGGTGAGGTTAAGAACCTCACTTTTAAGGCTATGTTTTAAGGCTATGTTACATTCCATGTGACAAAATCAAACTATAGTTTCCAAATAGAAAGTCAAATTTGTCTGAACCACACTCTATCGATTATCTACTAAGTTGCTACCCAACATGGTGAAATACAGGTTCTGAAAAAAGAGATGCTTTGTGTTATTATCAAGAGATAAGTATTATTGGCAAAGATATTTAAAAGTCAGCTAGCCCTCACCCAGGCTCTGTGGTATCTAAAAATCAGATTGGATACAAGTAACCTGACACTTGTGGCTGATAGTATAGCCTAGCCTCACATCAAATGTGAATGTGGATATTTTCAAAATGAAGACATTATCCAGAGAGTCTAATTATATTTTTCATTATTCATATACCATGTACACTAAAAAATAAACAAATGGAAGGCAGTTGCTTCTGGTAAGGTGTATTTTTTAAAGACAATTCCACCAGTGAATATACCTGAAGATCTTACGTGTAAAGCAGGAGTAGACAGGTTCTAAAACATACGCAGGGCTGCAGGACATGTATGTACTGGGCCCCAGGCACCAATGCACTGTCCAGGCCCTTGGGCTTTCTTTTTGTCTCACATATCCAAACTTGATGTTGGAGAACTCAGTACACACACCACATGTGCACTCACAAAACAAACAGGAAAAACTAAAAAAAAAAAGCAAAAACCCCATAAAACAAAACAAATATCAGTTTTCTCTCATCAAAAGACCAGTAGAGGGTCAGTTTTGTAAGACAGACAATTTTCAGACAATGTAGACATTCCTTATGAAAATAATATGAAAATAATATGAAAATTTACCATACCTTACCCTCGACTACATCAACAAATGCTGGAGGGATGGGCAGGATGGAGCATACATTTCCAGGTTTTTTTTTTTTTCCAAGGACTAAGACATTCTGGTGCCCTTTACCCTGAAAGGGCCTCAGAGAAATCTGCATAACAAGCTGTGACTTTCATGTCCAAATTGGCCAAAGAGAACAGGTAATATGCCATAGAATAAGAGGAGGTAAATCACTAAGCAAATAACTGGAACACAGCTCTGAGACAATGGACCAGAGTTTAGATTTAGTAGAATATAATATAAAAATTGTCCAGCTATCAAAGAGTAATTACAAAATTTCAAAAGAACTAGAGAAATGTGACCTACACACCAGAAAGAGAAGGCAACAGCAATTACCTTTGAAGGGACCACGATCTTCATCTTAAGATAAAAATACTTCAATTCAGCTGTCATAAATATGTTCAAAGGTCTTAAAGAAAAACTAATGAAAAAACAATATATTTAAGATAAAAGAAGTCAAGATCAATTAATCAAGAAAATAAAACATGTACAAATACATTGACATCTACCACCAGATTCACAAAATGAAGAAGTAACAATTGAGAGAATTTAAGTGCAAAATAGGTCACTATTAATAGTTATAGATTTACAGAAAAACTGAAGATTTTTGGAAGATCTAAGGAGTAAAGTAGTAAGTATACGGAAGGAGACCAACTCTGAAAAACATTGAACTGAATGAAATATTAGCAATGTTCCAATCAACAATAGATTAACATATTTATGATAGCTGAATTGAAGTATTTTTCTCCTAAAATGAAAATTGTGATCCTCTCAAAAGCAATTTCTATTGGGTTCTCTCTCTGGTGTCTAAGTGACTTTTGTCTAATTCTTTTGACATTTTGTAAACAGTATATTAAAATGAATTGAAATTGCATAAAATGTTTTAAAATCAAAATTTCTCAATTAGAATTTAAGAAAGAAGACAAAAAAAAATCCATTAAAATAGGGAATTAAGTAACCCACCTAACTCAACAAATAAGAAATCATGCTGGAAATTAGAATATATTGTAAATTAAAGAAAAATACATGTGAAATTCATGGAGTGTAGTAAAAGAGTGTTTAAATAAAACTGAGATCTTTGAACACATACACAAAGAAACACGTGTATACAAAAATATACTTAAATGAAGAAGAATCTCAAATCAACTAAATATCATGTTAATATAACAGAAAATATATATATCTAAATCAAGGTTAAAAAAATCAGCCCTATCCTGATTATTTTGTTATAGCAACGTACATTAAAAACAAGGAGACCCCAGGAAGCATGGAACTTTCTATTTTATGTAAACCATTGAAATACATTAGGAATATTCATTAATTTTGTTCTTTTCTGTAATAATCACAGTGTCTCTAGACATTGTTTGTAGCTTTGAGTTGTAGCCCTCAAATATATTCTTTTTTCTATAAGTATTAAATAAAGTCTAGAGAGTATACATAAATATATTATTCATAAGGGATATAAGTTCATCAGGAAAAATTGGTGAGATTAAAAATATCAGCTAATATATATCAAGCATTTCTAATGGTGCAGATACTGTTCTGATATTTACATGTATGGGTCCTTCTAAATTTGACAGTTACTTCCATTTTATAGTGAATATAACCAACTTCATTTTAAGGTTCTCTACTATGTATCTTTTACAAGTTTATAAAACTGAAAAGTTTATAGGATAGTTTATAGGATATAGAACCAAAAGCTTGTCATTTGTCACTATGTAGCATATTGTGTTATTAATACAAATTTAGTCAAATTAAAATTAAAAGATAGAATTAAGTTGAATTTCTCTATGGTTTATTTTGTAAAAACAATATATCAAAAGGATTTCACATTAGGAAAATTGGTTTTAAGTCTGTACTGTGATTTCAAGGAGATATCCCCTTCTGCAAAGACAATCACGCTTAGTAACTAGAATATGTCATTGGTTTCCGTGCTTCCATGCTGATAGGCAACGTGCGCTTCATGGGTAAGATCAACACCAGCCACCAACCTCCATTACTTCTTAATTTATTTGGCCATGGGAAAATTTAATATTACAGGTGAAGTTTTCTGAATATAGGCACTGGTTTCTTAGTCCACATTTTACAATTTATCTCACACAATTAAAATAATGTCACATATCTGTCCTTTTTCTAACTCTCAAGTAAATTCCTTTGTCACTGAATAAAATTCAATGTCTTACATGATCCTTTAGCTTCTCCTTTATCTCTGCCCATCCGTTTGACTTCAGGGCCCATATTTTTCTGCTTGTACTGTAGGTTTCTGCCATACTGTAGCTGTTGGTGCGTTACATGCATGAAGCTCTTTTCTATTTCACATTAAAACATGTTTGTGTTTTAAACAACCGCTGCCCAGAAAACTGTTTACCTCAATGTTGCACAATTAATTACTTTCCTTCAGTTATGTGTTAGTACACTTGTGCCCCCACTTGGAAAGAGATCTTGAATACTGAAAAGTAGTTGTTGCTGTCCCAAGTATTCTCTGATTGCCCTACATTTCCCCGCCAACTGTACAGAACATTATTTGAAATCAGAGTACTGATTTGCTGACCAAGCAGTTTTTGAAATTGTAATGTCTATTTCCTTCAAGGTTGTAACTTTGTGCTACCCAAATTGCTTGACATGTACAAAACAAACCCACTAATATTTGCTGAGTTATAAATTTCAAAAATGGGATAAAATATCTCTTCTTTTGATGTTTTAAAAAGATAAGGAATGATGAATGATGAGATTGTATATGAAGCAGTAAGCAGAATGTTTGATATACAGGATTCAATGCTATTGGTTCATTATTTTCTTCATGATAATTTAAAATTTAAAAGAAAGTTTTATACTGAATTGAAAGGCTTTTAAAAATGTTTTCATTGGACTCATAATTAAGAAAATGCCAATTGTAGAATAATATTAAAAAAAATGAAAAAACATAATATGTGGATTGCCAACTATTTTGAAATATTTAACACAAATTGTTTATGAGGTCGCCATCAGTGGATTCTTAAAAATGCAGTCACATAAAAAAGTCGATATTTCATCATAAAAGTTTGAAATTAAAAAAGCCAGAATTCTGTTTTTGTTTGTTTAAGCCTCTATTACAATGGTTATTTTGTCAGGTTGAAAAGATTCAACTTTTTAAAACATGGATGTGACATGATCTTCCACAAAGGTAAACTTTAAGGCTGCTTCTGATCCTTCTTTTCAGTGTTAGGGGTGATTATTTGTTTTCTCCAATAGTCCTACACATGTGAACTAAAAAACTCTCTACACCAGTCTAGACGTGATCATGTAAACAGTAATATTTAACATACTGTTAAGGAGGTGGAAGTGACCTGTGTCATATGGACAGAGGCACAAAATGTATTAAGAGAATAAAACGAGGTAGTTTGTCACAGGAAACTAAAATGTTATAAATACATATGAACTATGCTATAGCATGGGTCTTGAATATGCCCCTAAAGGCTATTTTCTGAAAGCACGGTGCCAGCCCATGGCACTATTGCCAGGTGGTAGAAATATTAATAGCTGGGTATAGTGGAAGGAAGAGGCCACTGATGGGGTGCACTTGAAAGAAATATTAGACCCAACCTATCTTCCTTCTCTTTGTTTCCTTCCCAGTCCTGCTGATGTGAACAGGGTCCTCTGGCTTGTACCTTTGCCATGACAAACTCCCTCACCAAGGCCCAAAGACCATGACACTAATTCACCTTAGATGAAAACGCTGAAATCCTGGGGCAAAATTAGCTTTTCCTACTGATAATCAAAACTTACCAGTTATTTTGTAATAGTGGCAGAGAACTGAGTAGCACAAATGTTTCAGTAAACTAACACGAATTTTTTATTAAGAAAAACATTTTAATAAATGTGCTACAGCCTGAGTGAGCAGTGTATGTAAATCTGCAGGTTTATACAGTAATGTCAGAGGCCTTCACATGTCCTTGCCAACTCACCACAGCAACTTCTAATCATGCAAACTCCACTCATGGCAAGTGCTGTGCATAGGAATACTATATTTATCTTTTGAAAGATGTTCCTAATACACCTTTTCTGTATTTAGCGATTCTCAAGTAGATTTTTGAGTATTTATTGTGCTTGTTGTTTTCTGAGTTTTCTAGATCTGCACTTTAGTTTATGCTCCTAATTGTGCAGTATCCTTTGGCATTATCATTTCACATATTTCAGCTACTAATTTCTCTTCTTCATCTCTTTCTGGTATCCTACAGTGTGCAATTATATCTTTAGAAATAGTTCTTAAACCAGGTGTGACAGTGCAAGCCAGCAATACTCAATACTCGATGGGCAAAGCAAGACGATTGCTGCGAATTTGAGACCAATCTGGGTTACACAGTGAGTTCAAGGCCACTATGAAATATATAACAAGATCTCACTAAAAAAAAAAAAAATTCCACAGTTCTTGAATATCCTCTTCTACTTACTTCCTTCTCTTTTGTCATTTAATTTCAACTGAGAGTCTCTATTGAGGCATCTTCAGGCTTTCTGGTTATACCATGAGCATTTCAAGTTAACCAATGAATTCATCAGAGAAATATTCTTTTTATTTCTAGTGTTTCTTTGGTTACTTTCTTTGTTGTCTTTTTGTCTGCTCACCATTTTTTGTGCTTGCTGTTTCTTTTCCATTAGAATACTTCATCATCCTAATCTTAGTAAGTTTTCAATTTCATAATATGAAACATATTTCATGTGTTTTGTGTTTGGTTTGTTTCCTCAACATGTATTGCTTTTTGCATGTTAACATATTGTAGATTATGCTCTGGAAGCTAATGCCTTCCACTATGGTTTGTGTCTAGGTGTCCCCCCAAAGCCCCATTCCCTCCTAGGTAGGGTTTTTCTGAGGTGGCTACATCTAGGGTGTGTGATGCTGGGATTAAGGGTTTGGGATTACTAAATCAGTTCACTGAATGATTTGTCGCTGTTCTGAGTGGGTAATGGAAAGGCCCGCCCTGGGTGTGGATTACAGGACCCGAATGGCCGGAGCTATAGGTGGGAGACAGCGAGAGGCTGGCTGCTGCTGCGTCTTCTCTACCTCCCTGCTTTGCTGACTGCAGTCAGCCGTGAACCGTTTCTCTCCTGTGAAGCCCTTCTGGCATGCCACTCTGCTCAGATCCAGTCAACTATGAACTGAAACTTCTACAAACTGTGAATCACAATAAATCTTTTCCCCTTTAACTTTGAGTGTTGGGTATTCATCTTAGCAATGTGACAAAGTAAGTATGACCTTCTCTCATACTTCACATGAAACCCTAATCCTCAGGGTGATGGTAATAGGCACGGGAACTTGGAGAGGTGATATGGACTAATAGCCTTATAAGGAAAGGTTTGGGGGTCACTCATTCTCCCCTTCTATAAGGTCATAGATTGAAGGCACCATCTATGAACCAGGAAAAAAGTCCTCACCTGACACTGAATCTGCTGATGTCTTCATATTAAATAGTCCAGCCTCCAGAACTGTACATTTCTATTGCTTACAGACTTATAATTTCACTTTATGGCATTTCATAGAAACCCTAAGGGTAAAATATGTTTTAGTTGGAAACAGGACATAATAAATTGAGTAACAGAAACAAAAATAAATGTATCTTACATGTGAGATTTTTATGCTTCTCTATGTAATAGTTGAGCTATTGTAGAGACAGCAAGGACTGTTAACACGGTTAAAATAAAGACTTGAACACTTTTTAGAGGGTAGAAAAAACAGCCTCTATGTAGCTATCAGCACCAAGAAGTTTTGCAGCAGTTCCGTCATTTGAGGATGACAGGTTATGGTTCTGACACTTATCCCTGTGCAGGCAGCACTCTCCATCCTAGTGCAGGTTGCCATGCCTACTCAAATTCCCTGCTTAGCTCCCAAGACCAAACCCCTAGCAACATACTAGTATGGGATCAATCAAGTGGCAAACCTCAGTAGAGTGGCTATGGGGCCTCTACCCCGTAAGCAGCCCGGAGATAACCCAGCTCTGGTCCCTGACTCTTTGGAATGGCTTTGTAACACTTTCTTCGACAAATAAAAAATATTTTGACTTTGCATTGGACCTTTCTAACCCTCTATATTGGAGACAAAGACATGTCTAGCAAGGGTGAATCTGCGGACACCTAGAATCCACCCCAGAACTGCTGGGCATAACTCTCTGTTGAATATTTGCTACAGCACAGGTGTTGGGAGCAAGGTCAATTCCTCTAGTGTCCTTTTTGTATACTCTGTTATCGTGAGTTTTCCTAAAACAGAGCAAAACCACAAAAAACCTTTCTGAAATATATTTTGAGCCTCTCAGCTTTCAGTTCTAATCCATTGTTACTCCATTGGACCTTTTTTTCTGTGTTAAAGTGTGGATGATCTCTACAATTGTGAGTAAATCTCAATGTAGGTTTCTGTTCCTGGATTGACTTTCACACAGTTTTCTTTACTTTCCCATCCTCACATATTTTTGAGGTAGTATAGCTAGTGGGAGTAAAGTTACAAAATTGCGGTTTTTTTCCTAGGACGGATAAGTCTTTTTCATGGAAAGTAAGCATTTGTTGTGCAGAAGGATATAAATAGTTTTCAAATTTGTTACCTTTTCCTTGCCTAACCATTACCAAAGCTTTTTTCTTTCTTCCTTTTTTTTTTTTGGCCTCTTTATTGTTAAACCCTAATGAAATCCTGAGTATTCCCAACTAATTCCCAACTAATATTCCCAAATTTTGGAAATACACCCAAAAGTGAGTCTGCAGGAATATCATCACTTCATGGCAATCCATGTTCAGCCTCAACAGCTCTCCAAAGTTAGTTATTACTTACTACTTGTGTCATCTTGTCACTTTATAACTCCAGTGACTTCTGCTAAGGTCTCTTGAGCACTGATGTAATTCTTTGCCTTCACCAGTTTCTCCATGTTTTGTAGTACTTGAAGTAACAGATTTGGAAACATTAAAACATAGCCCTCTGCATGAATTTCATTCTTAGTGTTTATCAGAAGTTCTGGGTAAGTAAATTGTGTTTATATGGCATCATTATTACAGTTCATGTATATTAGTGTCATAAAAGAGAATAGGAGAATTGTCACAGCAATATGATTATTATACACAGATTGGATTTTGTCTTGTTTTGTTTTGCTCTAGCACATGTAACATTTCCTGGTGATGAGAACAGAAATAGATAGCTCAATTTGGGTCTGACTTCCTGTAGAGCAAATGAGATGAGAGACAATGAAATTTGTCTTACAGCTATTACTCTCACTTTAAATATTCTCACAGGCTGGCATGACTTTAGAAAATTTAAATGATATGCTTAAAATAGGTTTTCAAGTTAACCTCTAACTAGATTCCAGTTTTGCTTCATTATATAAACATTAAAACAAAAATCAGTTGCATTTTTCTGAAATAAAATATCTGTACATACTTTTCTCAACTGTTCTGTTGTTTACAAATGCATATTACTAATATAAGGGCAAGCCACATGAAAATCTTAGCAATCAGAAAGAGTTATTATTAGATTGTATGTTTTATGAAAAACAATTTAGATTTTACACCTGGGAATCAAACCTTTTTATTCCTCAATTTTCTAGTCTTCAGTAATATTTTACCTTTTGGTATTAATTGCAAAGCTCTGATTAAATGATGCCCTGAGAACCCTAATTTAATGATGGATGACTTTGTCCCTTACAAGCAGCAGATGGGAGAGTATCAGTAAAAATTTGAGTTATAATGCTAAATTAAATGTATGAGGGCATACTACTATCATAAAATTGCGATGTCAGTAGACCTATCGGAAACAGCAGTTTTCATACGTCTTGTTACTATTTCTCCCCCCTTTCCACTTTGACCTATATCTCACCATTTCCTCCAAATCCTCTGTTAAATCCTCAGCTTGATAATTGAAGTTTTTTAGATTCAGTGCATAAGTGGTATAATATTACATTTCTCTTTATATTTGTCTTTTACATAATGCCTTTAATTTTTCTCATATGTATATTCTTTGCTTTCATGAAACCATATGTAAACATCTAAGAATGTACTCAAAATATGTTTGCTATGATAGAATTAATGGTAAGATTCAATTACATTTCTCTCCTTTAGAAAATACATCAACTTTTATTACTTGATTAGAATTAGTATTTCATAATTCACTGCCACATTTTCTTATCAAAATTTGCATGATTAATATGCAGAAAACCAAAAGTAAACCAATATGGTCTCCATGTATATTGTAACTTATAGTCATTTTTATCAATAGTATTTCCTAAACAGACCTACAGTAAGGAAGTTGAAAAATTTTATATTCTTGTATCTCTTCAAAAAAGATTCAGTAGGATACTGTGCACTAATCAGAATATTTATAGCTTTTTTGTGGTACTGGAGATTTAACTTTGACCTTTGCGCTAACCTATGCCTACCACTGCTTCATTTATTTATTTATTTATTTATTTAGTCATGGTTTATGTCAATGTCCCCCAAGCCTCATGCAATTATGCATTTGTGATTGGTTCCTTGTCTAGCATTTGGATTGATGGTGTGAGTGCTACGCCCGCGACAGGAGGAAGGCGTGTCTCACCGTCTTCAGGTTTCTGCCTTGCTGTCTGCAGCTGTCATGAACTGTGGCCCTGCCACAGAACCATCCTGCCTTGGAACCAACTGAATATGGACTGAGACTTCCAAGAACTGTAAGAAATAAACCTTTCCTTCCCTAATTTTGGGCATCAGGTATTATGTCTCAGCGACGAGTAAAAAGACATATTTATTTATTTATTTAGAGTTAAGATCTTAGTAAGTTGCTAAATTGCCCTGGCTGTTCTCAAATTTGGGATCCTTTTGCCCTAGCCACCCAGAGCGCTGAGATTAAAGATGTTCATCTCCATGCCTACGTGCCATAGGAATTTTAAAAACATGAGTAAAAGTCAATGCGCATTAATGAAGCTCACAAGAAAGGGAAAATTTGTGGTTTTCTATCTTTAGGAAGCTTTTAAATTTAAATATTTAATATTTGTTGTAAACTAGAGAAATTTTTATGTTACAGAACTTTGTCTACCCTTCACAAGTTAATTAACAGTGCGTGGTAAAGAAAGACGGTAAATGAAATGTGTGTTAAAAATCTGCTTATACTTCCAGTGATATTAAATCATTTCTGACTTTTGGGAAAAAGTTGAAGAGATTTGAATTTTTCTCCTAATCATACAACTGTAGTAGATCTGTACATTGACTTTTTTCCTGAAAATTATTAATAATATGAAATTAGTATTTGCAATTAACTAAAAATATAGTAAGCGCTCTCTGTAAATTAGCTCTAAGAAAGAAACATCGAGTTTCTGCTGATTCGGTTGAACTTTTTTAACTCCATGCAAGCGAAAAGTTTTCAAGATCTTAGAAAATCCATTCAATATGAGCAGTAAAAATTGAATAACTGTACACTTGTACTTGGGAAAGTGAAATGAAAAGATGACACTCATATTGTAACCTTATATGTTTTTTTCCATCAAACAATGAGTCACTGCTCTTGATAATCCATAACTTCCTGGTATTTGCATGTTTCCTCATAGTGCTTCCTTCAGAAAATGTGGTATCATTGAACAAATATTAATAATTTATTAAAATTTCCAATTACAAATATCCTTAAGTGATTATAACTTGACTATGAATACTGTATGTTCTGTAGGAAACTGAAATACAAAGTTTTTGTGAATTTGTATTACAATGTGAATTGAACAAAATCTTAGAATACTGAGATCTTAACCTATTACACAGTCTATGTACAAGTAAAAACAGATGGATCTGGTGGCAATGTACTGGTATTTGATTACGAGTTGCAAATTTAAACTTTTTTATGATTATGAAGAGCACATCATGAATGTAAAGAATAAATTTTATTATCTAATAAGAAAAAATTGAGTTTTGTATTATCTCAGCATAACAACTACTCAGCTGTTATTAACTAGTGTTGATTTCAAACTTATGTTAAATGGTGTTACCTCACAGAAGAAAGCGCAAAATATGCTGTGTCCTTTGTATTTTTTTGGAAGTTGCTCTTCCCCAAAGATGTCATGAATATATTCAGGAGCTCAACTAATACCACTGTGATGTGAATACCTCAAATGGGTTTCGCAGCTGGTGTTTTCCCCAAGATTGTTTGCATTGAATAAAGAACCTTTTATTCATGGAAGCGCACATGAAGAATGAGGGAGGGAACTTTTTATTGAGATGAACTAGTATTTATCTCATTTATCTAGCAAAAATATCTTAAAAATGAATTATTCTAATTTTGCAAATCACACAATAGGAAAAGAAGTTATGACATATCTGTAATATCTTAGAAACTTATTCAAACATTGTTATATTAGATCCAAATTTCTCATTTCCCCTGAGCCTGCTGCTTTTATTTTAACAGGTATATAACCTTAATAAACTCTAAATTCCCAAAAAAATTATTTGAAGTTATAATTCACATTTGGGATTATTTGCAACAAAAATGACAATACATTTCTGATTGACTTTAATATATTTATAAAACAAATTATTTTGTTAAACTGAATAGACATATTCATGCATTTTTAAAAAATTTTGAAAATTACAACCGGATTAAATATGAACGAAAATTTTCCCAATATTTCTGTTGTTATTAAAATATCTAATTATTGTTTTTGTTTGAATTGTGTTTTTCAGACCAGATCAACTCATTAACCTGAAAAGTTTTGAGAGAATTACAAAGAGAGATAAAGCTATCTCAAGTTATATGAATTCTTCAGGATCTCTAGAATCTAACATTTAGCCAGTTCAAATAAACAACATAAATTTAAAATTCAATCCAGTGAGAGACTATTACGCTTGTCTTTTTTTAATATAAAATAAAGCGTGATATTTTCTCCAGTTTTATCTCCTTATATTTTATGATAGTTTCCATTACCTTTTCAAGATATTTATTGAAACTGTTTTCCAATTTCTTTTTATGGAACCCTTTCATAAGGAAACTATCCTTCCTTTGCATTAACTTTAGGCTTATCTCACTATCTTTGCTTAGCAGGCTGCACACATTAAGAACCATCAATAAATCTGAAAATATCAAAATTCCATGTAATAGTTGCCTCTGGTTCTTTAATAGAGAATATATGTTTTATCTTGAAATAATACAAATAAGTTTATCAGCAGAAAATAAAACTTTGTCATTATAAAATATCTAAAACCTATGTTATTTTCCCTTTACTTAAGCATAATTCACTCTAAACTTATTGAAAAATAGTTACTATTTGCTAGGATTTACTTGCATTTTTTGATCCAATTTACTATCATCATGTTGAAATATTGTACCAACTAGAAAGAATGATTTACACATTTGCTTTAGATAATATAAATAGAAATGATAACTGGAGGACACTTGCAAGCTTGATAGCAAATTTCATTATATACAATTGTTTACTTTACTTTGTTGGAATGCATTATTATAAGGAAGGTATTATCGTTTGTGGCTCGATGTTTCCCCAAAGCCTAAAATAGTTATAAGATTTTCTCAGAGGACTTTTTTAGAGGCTTAATTTAGAGTGTGTGATTGATTCATAGTGCAATGCTTATATTAAGAGTGGGTGATTGCTGGATCAGTCCACTGAATGAATTAGCACTGCCCTAATCCCAGTAGACTGGATATAATATAAGGAACAGAAAGAGGCTTGTCTCTCTTCTCTCCCTCATTGCTTTTGCTGTCTTTGAACTGTAGCCCCGCTGTCATGTGACACCTTGCCTTGGAGGGAGCTGATTATGGACTGAAACCTCTACAAACAGTGAGCTAAATAAACTTTTCCTCCCTTAACTTGTGTGTGTTGGTTATTTTGTGTCAGAAATGAAAAAAGAAAATAAGACAAAAGAATTGACCACAAACAACAATTTTCCCAGTATACCAGTGATGTGAATTTTATCAGCGCTTGATTTAAAGTTCCAGTGTAATTTCACAGATCCCTGTCAGCATACTCAGTTTGACACATTTTAGCTGCAACTACAGCAATTCATTTATCACTTCCCTTAAACAAATTTCAGCTTCACTAACAGGCTGTGCTTGGCTAAGGCTGTTTGTGATCTAAAATAGCTAAACTCTTAATGTGGGTTTTGTAATGAAATGTCTGACAGGATTCTAACATGGGAGTCTCCTAATGATTTTGTAATGTTTTGACAATCTCGAAAATATGTTTTTTAAAAAGCCAGCAAATGCAAGTTTTCCCTGAGCAAAATAACCCATCTGTTCAAAAATTATTTCAAAATTCAAAAGCATGAACCACAGTGTAGGAATAAGCAGGTGTATGATTTCATTTCTTTAAATAAAGCACTCTTTTTGCTTAGATAAATAATAATTTGAGAAATCTTTAAAACCTTGAGTTTATAATGGAAATACCTGGTAACCTTTAAAGGTAACTAAGGGAATTGTCAAAGACCCCTCAACTGTGGCGAAATGTGTCCTCAATGCTCCTATTTTAGTAGCTAACATGATTATTCAAAGACAATAATATAAAGCACAAGAAAAAAAGCTATTTTTACATTAAATGGAGTACATAATGTGCTTCCTTTGGACAGCTATTATGAACGTTCATCATTTCTTGGTTCGGTTGAGGGAATTTTGACAATTCCCCTTATAAATCATCTTTAAAACTACTTCACCAAGCTTATGAGGCCAAAATATTGGTTTAAGCTGTCCACATGTTAGTTCAAATCATTGCAAGTCAGGTTCAGTTGTTCGTTCTATTCTGAATTATTTAACTGTATAACTTCAAGGTTATAATTAATATTTTCCTGTTGTCTGTATTTTATAGTTATTTTTCTGGTTTTAAAGTAATTTTACACATTCTATATTATCCACACATCCACCTCAAGTTCCCAATTTAAAATGAAATGAAGTTTAGGTCCTGAGGTATTAAATAAACTACACAGTTAAGATGAAAGACAATGAGTAGAGTTCAAGTTTGACCATCAGTTTAGTAAAGTAGCCTTCCATTCTCTCTTTTTTTACTGCTTTGTTTTTTCTTTATTTCTACAGAAGTAACTGAATTTTTTTCTTAGCATCTCAATTAAAAATAAAAGTGAGACAATTTTTATGCTGTTTAAAATGTATAAGCAAACGTTTATTTACATATAACTCATAGTTCCAATTTAGAGAATTTTAAATGTGCTGTTTTAGGTGAGATATAATTATTAAACTTTAAACATGTATTTTTATTTCCTAAGGTTAATTTTAGCCAACTAATTTCAGAGGAGTAGGCCTTTATCTATGTTACATATTTGAGACAATCTCTTATACTTTTATGCTGTCTCCAATCATGTGAAAATTCTGACATATTTGGATATGCCACTAGCTATCCTTACTATAAATGCAAATTGAAAAAACTCCAAAAACTTTGCCCTTTTTACTCTGGAAATTATTGTAAGTATTCTGTTATAATCAATTCTGAAAAAAAAGATAAGAGAATGATCTCATAATTACAGTGCAATCCAGGTCACTGTGAAGAAATAGTTTGAAATAGGATTATTTCTGGCAAACCAGAATATACTGTTTTTTGTAATAAAATGAAATACGAACTTTATGAATCTCTGTATTCAAGTACAAGTTTATATGATTACTTAAAAATTTATTGTGTAGTTGTTCAAACTAAGAGAGGAGAATATGCATGAGGAACTAACAGTTGTTTTTAAATATTTGAAAATTCTGTTAACTAAGGGCATATTTGTGTCTGTCATGATTATGAAAATACAACTGTTAGATAAAAGCTAAAAATTAAGTTTATGTTTAAGAAAGAACTGCATTTCGCTTTTCTCAGAACTACAACTACGCAACAGAACAAAAATGAAAAGTGTGAGATTATATATTATACAAAAAATATATTAACATGATTTCCCTCCAAAATACAAGAAGTAAAGAGAGATTTGCACTGACTGGGAAGGTTTTATGAGTTTTGAGATTTAAAGAAGCCTAAGCAGTTATCAAAAGTTTTAGGTTTTACCAGGTAACATCAGCATTAAAATTTTAAAGATAATCTTAACACTTAAAATACAAACAGGATGTATCTTAAAATGTTGTGACATGTAAAAAATTACTATTAATTTAAAATTAGCAGGTGAATATGAATTATTCATCTTTACATACTTGTAGCAAGCACCATGACTGGAATGAAGTTGATATTTAGTAATGTTCTTAAAAGAAGAATGCATTGAATAAGCCATGAATCACACAGTCTTCTTTATTCATGTGTGAAAATGATAATTTAGAATTGTCTTGTAGTAGATGTTTACTCTTTAAAATTCTTAAATTTTTATTTAAAGTCTATCCCAAGCTTATGATGAAGTGAACCTTCAGAGCTTAAATGTATTCATATTAGCTCCTATAATATATAGACTTGTACACCATGGAAATTTAAGTACAGCAGCATACAAAAGACATATATTGCTATTTCATCATGAAATATTTCATTTGTCTAGATACAACAGGATAAAAGTATTTCATCTTGGTAAAGTAGCTTTGTAAAATCATTTATATTTATTATTCCAGATTTTTATTGCTATATTCCTCTAAGGAACTTAAATGTACCATCAAAAGGGTTTTTTTTGCTCCAATGATAAACTGCACAGAACCCCAGACACAGGTAAATATGCAGAAACTTATACCCAAGGCTGCTTGCTCTGTTATAAATTTAATCTCTAAGAAGCAAAAAGTGGAAGCATTTAATCACTTGAAGCGCTGAGACAAAATTTTTGAATATATAAGAATGCTTCCTAACAGCACCAGACATTTCTTATTGGTTACTCTAGCAATTTTTAGGCAGCTTTTTGATTTTTGATTAAAAATTTATTGGAGCAGAGTATACATGTCTAGCTCAATTTTGCTATGATGATTTAATCCAATTTATATTTCTCTACTCAAGAACATATGTAATATGTTAAAATCTCACAAGCTCTAACTTTTAAAAATTATATGTGAAAGTGATCTTAAGAGAAAATTTATGCATAATTTTATCATGTGTTATATAATGATATTTTAGCGTGATAGATATGATGTAAATAAAACTAATCGTAGCAGACATTTTAAATAAAAAGGTACCACATATATTAAGATATTGACATTGTTGAATATATAGAATATTTACAAATTGTTATAGGAAAGCAATTGAGAATTTAACAATCAAAATTATTAAAGAATTTCTTTCCTCATCTGTACTTCTCAGTGCTGACTAAGGAAAATATAAAATGAGAAAAACATTCATGTAGGAAGATATTCAACATGTTTTATAACGATGAAAAATTATAAATAAATGAGAGTAGAATAAAATATAGTGTGATCATTTAATGAAAGATTCTGTAAGATGTAACAGTAACTTAAAAATAATTAAAATATGTCACATGACATTAAAATATGTCTGGCTAAATTGAAAAGTTTCAGGATAGAAGCAATATATAAGGAATCACCAACACATTTTTGCATAATTATTTAAGCCAAATAGCTACAATGGTTTTATGTCTCATTATTATTCATTATTATTTGATGATTTTTATTGCACTTGCTAATATTATTGTTTATTTAACATAAAATTTGAAATAATAAAATTTTAACAACTATATGATGGAATATTTAATTAACCATGAATACCAAAATAATAATTTTAGGATAATGTGCAGCACAAAGCAAAATTTTATATGGTCAAATGGACTATGCAACAAATTTGTATATTAAGAAGTGACATTTATTCTCTTTTATAGTGCATTAAAAGTAAGAAATTATATGCATGAATGTAATCAAATATATGTAAGATGAATGGATACAATTATTACATATCTGGGGCTGGGGATTTAGCTCAGTGGCATAAGTGCCTGCCTTGCAAGCATGCAGTCGTGAGTTTGATCCCTGGTACTGATTAAAAAAATAATAATAATTATTACATATCTACAAAAGAAATCAAAGAAAATCTGCAAAAAGGGAAATATATGCTATATATATATAGGAAGATTCAAAATTATTAAGATTAATTATAATATTTAAAATTACAGAATACTGATAGAATTGTAAAGATTGACTGGAATAAGAAAAATATTTTTAATAAATTATAAAGTTGGATAATGCATAATACCTTATTTCAAAACTTTTTGTAATGCACAACTAGCAGACTGTGATCTTGCCATAGACACTGACAAATAGATTGATGGAGAAAACATAGATTTCAGAAAAAAACTCATATATAAATATTTGGACATCTGTATAAAAGGGTAACAGAGAGAGACAGAGAACTGACTTATTCAAACTACTGTATAAAAATATTAGCATAGCAGTATAAAACATAGATCTAAATTTAGATAAAAAACAGTAGAACTTTTCGGGACAGAGTATACTAGAAACAAAAAAAATACAAAATCTTTGTTACTTTGGATAAACTAAAATCTTTTAGATACAAATTTAAAAGAACTGACTAAAAAATCTATAAATTATTCTCCATCAAAATTAAAAAGCAAAGCATTTCAATTGTAGAATCAATGATGATAAATTGTGCAACTACAATAATAAATACAAATATTATATGAAATATTTGAAACATTTATTTCTCTCTAAATGAGTAAAATCAAAATGTATATTGTTTTCTACAATTCTCTTAAATTTAGTTTCAGTATACATATCAGATTATACTTTAATATATTTTAATAATACTATTTTGAATAATCAATGAGTCATAAATAAAATTAAACAGTTTCTAAAATCAAATACTAAATCCAGTACAACACATGGGAACCTATGGGATAAGATGGAAGCCATTTTTTTTTTCTTTTTCTTTAGGTACCAGGGATCAAACTCACAACCTCACACTTCCAAGGTAGGCACTTACGTCACTGAGCTAAATCCCAGGCTGATGAAAACCATTCTAACAAGAAAGTTCACTAAGGTGAATTATCAAGTTAGATAAACAAAATGAGTTTAAACCAGTAATTTAATAATACAACTGAAGGTCCTAGAAAAGCAATAAAATTATTCAAATCCAAATCTAATATGAGCAAGGTAATTATAAATATCAGGACAGAAATTGAGACAAAAAATGCAAAGAATCAATGAGTTGAAGGGTTGGTTCTTTAAAAGATGAAACAAAAGAAGTTCTTAGCTAATCTTACCAAAATAACTAAAAGATCCCAATTTATGCAATTAGAAATAAAAAGATGAAATCATAAAAGAATTTGCTGAAATTTGGAAGATTATTGGTAACTACTAAAATGCAAAATTGAGAGAAAATGGAAAAATTTCTAAATACAAACACTAAACCTGAACCAATATATATATATAAATTCAAATTAAAACAATATTAATTAGTGATATGAAGGAGTAATTTAAAAATACCAACAAGGAAAGTTCAGGTCCCAGTGGATTCACTGCCAAATTCTATAAGAACTTTAGAAAAAAATCTAATACCAGTTCTCTTCAAACACTTTAATGGAATTGTAAGGAAAATAGTACTCCTAAAGTTAATCCAGAAATGAACATTATCTTGATTCCAAAACCACAAAAGGATCCAACTTTTTTTAAAAAAGAGGACTATAGATCAGTCTATTCAATGAGCACAGATGCAATAACCCTCAATAAGATACTGGCAAATAAAATACAGCAAATCATCAAAAAGATACACATCGTGATCAAATAAGATTCTTCCAGGAAAACAGGAATGATTCAATATACACAAATCAATAAATGTAATTTACTATATAAATATAAATGAGGTTAGCAATCACGTGATCATTTCATTAGTTGAAGAAAAAAGCATTTGTCAAAATGTAACATCCATTCATTATAAAAACAGTGAAGAAAATAGGTATAGGTTTATCTCTCCGTCTGATAAAAGCTATCTTTGACAAACCAATTGCCAACATCCTGCTACATGGAAAGAACTTGCAAGCTTTCCTCTAAAAGCTGGAACAAGACAAGGATATCCACTATCACCACTTTTATTTAATGTAGTTCTCAAAATATTAGCTAGAACAATAAGACAAGAAAAAGAAATAAAGGGAATATAGGTAGCAAAAGAAGAAAGTAAATTATCATTATTTGCTGATGACATGATCCTCTACATGGAAGACCCCAAAACTCCACCAAAAGACTCCAAAAATTGGTATCCAAATGTGGCAGCGTAGCAAGATACAATGTCAGCGTAAGAATTCAGTAGTATTTCTGTACAACAGCAACAAAATCATTTAGAGAGATACTAGGAGAACAACACTCCTCACAATAGTATAATAAAAAGAAGTACTTAGGAGTTAATCTAACTTGGCAAGTAAAAGACTTTTCCTGTGAAAACTATAGTACTCCTGCAAAGGAAATTGAAGAGGATCTTCAAAAATGGAAGGATATTTCCTGTTCCTTCGTAGGCAGAACACATGTAGGCAAAATAACCATACTTCCAAAACTGATATATAGATTAAATGCAGTCCCAATGAAAACACCAATATCATTCATTTAAGAACTGGAGAAAGCAATCCTAAAATTCATCTGGAGCCAAAAGAAAACAAGAGTAGCAATAGCAATTCTGAACAACAGAGGCAAAGCAGGAGGCATCACAATCATGGATTTCATGTTGTATTACGAAGCTGCAGGATTAAAAAAGAAGCATGATATTCATAAAAAACAGGCTTGTATATTAATGGAACAGAATAGAGGATATAGAACCAACTCCAGGCATACTCAGCTAGGTTGTTTTTAACAAAGAGTCCAAATCTCTTCACTGGAGGAGAGATAGCTCCTTTAATAAATGTAGCTGGGAAAATTGGTGAACCACATGGTGAAAGCTGACTTAGACTACATCTCACACAATGTACTAAGCTGAGATTGAAACTGATCAAAGATCTAAACATTGGAACAAAAGCTCTTCATCTACTGGCAGTTCAAAGAGATAAAACTCTTGAAGGCAAAGGGGTAGGTAAAGACTTCCTGATCAAACCCTGATTGCACAAGAAATAATACCAAGAATCCACAAATGGAATCACATCAAACAGAAAAGCTTCTGCGTATCAAAGGAAACCACCAACAAAGTGAAGAGATAACTAACAGAATGGGAAAAAAATCTTGCCAGCAACTTCTCTGACAAAAGACTAATATCTAGAATGTATAAAGAGCTCAAAAAATTAGATCTCCCCAAATTGAAAGACCCATTTAAAAATGGATATCTGAAATGAGTAGATACTTCTCAAAGAAATACCAATGAAATTAGTAAGTGGACTTCTTCAAATCGCACTAAAATTTTATTCAGCAAAACAAGTAGACTAAGCACACAGTTGGTCAGTGGTGTAACACCAACCAATATCATAGAGATCTCTCTTTGATTATTAATAAATAACACAAAACCATGGAAATGACCTGCCACTTTGAGTAATAAAGATTTTTTCTATAGAAACTCTCAATTTGTGGCTGTCATATGATTGATTGCTTTTGCTCTTCATGTATTGTAACTAAAAGATACTAACTTAAAATTCAAATGAATTCTTACTGGCATTTTTATTCATGTCACATTTAATTTGAGCCACTTAAATTTTCTAAATCTTGCAAGTATCAGCATATGATAATTCTGTAATTCTCAATAATCACATTACAATCTAATAGGCAACATACACGACTGGCATTGCATCCCCTGCCTTCTCCCATCCCTCTCCTCACTCTCCCCCACTCACTGTGAGCTAAACTCTGGTGACCCATAAACCAATGATTTCACCTTTCACCTCTTTCCAGAGGTGATGCTTTCCATAAGGGTACAACTCAATTTCTTGATTCTGTTTTCTTTGGCTTAAGCAAATTTTTCCTCCCATACTACCAAATGTACCTCTCACAAAGTGACGCATCTGCTTAAAAATGCAGTGACTGATCACTGCTTATTAATAAATCATAAAACTATGGGACATCAGAGTGCTTGGTTTCTGAGGCAGCACCCATGCAGCTTATGTTGTTGCTTGTCATGCAGTGGGCACTCATTGCTGAGAGGTTTCCACTGGTGCAAGCCACTGACCTTGCTGCTAGCCCTCATACTGAAACACCCTGGGTGTGCGAGGACAGACTGGTTTAGTTGCTCTAAGTTCATTGCCTTGCATGTGTCTATAACACTCAAAATCAACCTTCTGGTCTCAACCACAATTTCGGAAGTGCCGTGGTCACATGCATGTGGGTAACAAGGTCATATGTAATTCTATGCACTGTTATCACACTTCTCAGAAACACCACTTTCTACTCAGAAAAAAATTATTTTTAAAAATATTTTAAGCACAAAATCTTAAATTTCTTGCTGTTACATACAAAGACCTCATCACAAGTTAATGAAAAACCATACTTCCTATTGGTTTTTCCTCCTGTAGTTCATATATGGCCTATAGTCTAGTCACTTCAAAATATTCTTTAGTCTTTAAGTACGCCATAGTTGCTTATTTTCATTCACTATGATTCCCTCCTGCCTTTCACATTTCTTCTTGCTGTTATGATACTGTTTCTTGTGTTAGTCTTATTTGTATGTCTCCTAGAGCGCAAATTGCTTACTTTCTTTTCTGTACTTATCTCTACATGAGGACTTTCTTTCCATTTTACCCTCAATTGTACAAAGCTTCACACAGTACACATCTATTGTCTTGTTAGGTCAGACCATATATTCTTTGTAACTCCCTTTTGTGGTTCAGAGTCTGAACCACAGTAGACACTCAAAAATATCTAGTAAGTATGAAGTTAAATTACAAAAAAATCCCATGATTTTCATCTCATTTGTAATAAAAACACTACTTTGGCATTTTGAGCTTTAGTGTCTTTCTCTACATTTTTCTGATGTACATGAAACCATTTTGATAACTCAGTAATAACCTCAGGTAATTACATAAATTCTAGTCTTGAAATCACTGGAGCTAGAAATTTAAACATATCCAAATAGTTTAAGTGATCCATTTCTCACATATTCCTCACTCCTCTCTGAAATTTTGCTTTCCTATCCCTTATATATCTTGTTTGCATTTTCTTATATGAGTTGACAGTTTGGGTAATGATGGAAGGAAAAAGAAAATTAGAAGTTACTGCCTGCTTAGTGCCATCTGCTATTATATTTTTCTTTCCTAGAAACTCAGAAAGCAAGATTCTAAATTTTGCTCTTAGCAATATGTTTTTGGCACCCCCTCCTTCCTTTTTTATATGATATCTTTGCATTTAGTTTCTCAAATATATTGCTACATTTGCTTCCCTGAATAAAGGTTTGAGGTTTCTCAGAAAGCATTTCTTGTCAGCTTTCATTGGAATCTAAATCTAGGTTGGATAATATTTAAAAATTAATCTAAATTATAAGTAAGGGCAATTGATAATCTTCTAATTTATGCATTCTTTCTGTAATTTTGGCTTTCAAAGATTTAAAACACATAGCCTAGTAGAGTCAGTAATACTTAGCATATATTTTTCCAGGAACCCTTAGTCTTGGTAACCTAGCTAAATTATAAATAGTGCACAGAATTTCAAAGATTTAAAAGGTTTTAGTGTCCCTGAGACTAATGGCTATTAGTTAAATAATACTATTTTACAACTGTGAATCCTATTTCCATCTTAGGTTACTTAATTTATTAAAATGAGAAAAGTAAAATGTATTATGCTGAAATATTTGATGACAAAATACATTTCTGTATTTCCTATAAACATACAATTCATTGTATATACACACCCATAGTCACACACGCTTACGTACACTCATTTCATTGTACTCTGCTTTTGTTATTTTTGTTTTGTTTGGTTTTGGTCTAAATTTATGCTTTTCTGAGTATCCTATGTACCCTAAACACCTTTCCTACATTGAAATGATAGACCCAGGAGGCCAAATATTTTTGCAGAAGAAATTGACATTAGAATGGAAAGGACTAGAAAAAAAGAAAGACGATTTTTAGAGGATTTTGAAAGAGTTCAGAAATTTATAGCTTCTTTGAAAAGAGAAAAGTTATTAAATATTGTACAGAATAAAAGATTTAGGAAAACTGGTTTATCATAAGCATTAGTGAGAATGAAAAGATGGACTAAATGTGAAAAATGGTCATCAGAGAGAGAAAGAGTTTGTGAATAATTATACAGGGGAATACTAAAGTAATTGCCATAAGAAACGTATTAAAACAGCGGCAGGTTAAAAGAATGGATGTGTAAGGTAGTTTGAAAATTGATTAAATGCAAAAGTAAAGAGGCAAGAAGTATTCAAATCTATCTTAGAAAATCCAAGGAGGCTATTTCAGAGTCATTATACGCTTCACATGGAATTACAGCAGATTCTGCTACACTATGCTCAAAGGCCTCTTATTTTTTTAAAGTTTACCATAATTCTTCACCCACACTGAAATTCTAGAATACTGAAAATGACTAGAATACTGGAATTCTAGGAAGATGAGTAGAATGCTGTACATTTGAGTAATGTACACAGTGACATAAGACATGTGAAATATTTAAAATTTCAGGTATATTTAAAAACAGTAGTTTCAAATTTAAAACTGCTATCTTTAGAATACATTATGATTATCCTACAGTTATGAGGGTTTTTTTTGTATCGAGAGTCGAACTCAGGATCCTGTGCTTGTCAGGCAGGTGTCCTGCTGCTGAGCTGTATCCTAGTACCACAGTTATTAGTTAGCAAAATTAATATTACTAAATCATTTATTCCAGAATACAAATGATTTAGAAACATTTTGGTTCATAGTTTTAGAAACATAATAACATTTTTAAAGTTTTCATGGTAATATATACACATAGAAAAATAAATCACAGGTACAGGCTGCTAAATTACTACAGAACTTAATATATTAAGACTAACAACATCAAACTCAATAAATAAAACATTGGCATACCAGGATCATTCCTTAGGGAATTTCTTTTTGATAATTAACACCCTTCATTCCGAAAGTTTCAGGTATCCCGATATTTTGTGTACTAATACATGGAATTATTTTCTGGAAGCTTATGTAAATGGATCTAGTTGCTTATTATGGTAAATATTGGGTTCATGATTTATTGGCTACCACAAATACACAATGGCTAATTTTTAATCCTTGCCTAAGAGATAAATGGAGCTTTGGTATTATGGTATCACCCCTTTGAGGCTTCCCAATAACTCTTGGGATTGGCCATATTCTCCCACCCGCAAAGACTAAACTAAAACTACTAAAATGAAAAGGAACACTCCAGAGCAAGGTCCTTCTTAGCATAAAACCATCTCCACTCTTGAGACATCCCAGTAACATCCATTGACTTCAGTATCCTGGACTGATGAATATTCTACCAGCCTCTTCTATCATTGTATACACTGACTGCATTGTGCACACCCAATAAACAATGGCTGGTTTGGAGTATCTGAATCTCCCAACCCCCCATCATGCATTACTAAATTTGTATCTGTTATTATTTTATCCTTTGTCATACCTCTCATATAGGCAGCTCAGGATCTTGGCTGGTCCCTGATAATGAATGATCCTTGTCACTGTGTAGGTGAAATAAATATTAAAGAAGAAACAATGAAATAATATAAAAAATTAGAATGATGTATAAGCCTTAACAACTCAGAAATGATTGATAACACTGTTTATGATTATATTTATATGTGTATATGTACATAAGCAAGAACAGTTGGGATCTAGGCTGTCCTCTTACGGTCTATGGCTTGAAGACTTGAAACCTAGTTGTCCTGGAGGTGCTATTGGGACATTCTCAACTCAGGAGTGGAGAAAGGAGGTCACTTGGAGTTTTTAAAGTGTTTTTAAAGTGTGCATTGGGAATCTGGCCCCTTCCTATTTCTCTTTTTCTGCTCCTGTAAAGCAGACAATGAGCAAGTTTCCTCTAACGTGTTCTTCAGCATGAAGTTCTCTCTCACCACAGCCCAAAAAGCAAACAGAGAAAAAACAACGTCAACAACATCAACAGCAAAAAACCAGTGTCATTTGCCATGGAGTGTGGTATCTGAATTCAAGAGTCAAGACTATTGTTTTTTCAAGTTTTTTTCCTTTACATTGATTTTTCTCAAGTTTTTTTGTTATAGTGATAGGGACCTGATTAACATGAGTTTTTAATGTAAGGTACCTTAGTCTCAGGTGCTCAGATTCACTTATCTAACCTGGAGTGGCATTACACATAAGGTCCCTGGAGTACTCGGGGTGAGTAAGGGCCGTAAGAGATATTTTGCATGTACTGTGACATGGAAGGTAGAAGCAAGCAGCGTTCACCTTCCTTGTACACCCCACACGCCGGTGGCAAGCATCGGGTGCAGTTGGGCTCCTCATGCGCCGACTGCTGGAGCGGGACAGGGTCTTGGTCCACACAATGTCAGTGAGTCCGTCCTTTGTTCCTTCCTCGTTGGCAAGAGAGAGCTTGCTGCAGGAGCCAGTGGGCCGAGTTTCTGTAGCCAGATCCCTCCCTCTATCTGCACTGACTGCACAAGTACATGTGCATTTACCTTTATGGCAAGGGCTGCTGACTTCTGCATGTGTACAATCTCATCAAAGTTTCCGGGATGGCAGTAAAACATATCTTAGCAATTTTTCTCACTGTGAGACAAAATACCCAACACCCTAAATTGGAAGAAAAACAGTTTATGCCTGGCAGAGGTAGCAAAGCAACACAATACCAAAGAAGCAAGCCCAAACAGTCTTAGCTTTTTTTTTTTTTTTGCCTCTTATATTCTATGTAGAATACTGGTTATAGAGTAGGTGTGGATTTATTTAATAATCACACACCCTTAATCCCCACATCAAACATCGAGATCCAGGCACATCTGTGAAAGCCCCCATATCACTGGATGAGACTTTGAGGGAATGACTAGACACAAGTCATAGTGTTACAGACAGCTGAGCTAGTTAGAAATACTATAGGCAGTCAGACAAGGCTAGGCCATCAAAGAAGCCAGCACAGAGGAGCAGATGTCTGATGACCTTGGAGGAGACACACATCTCTTACGGGGTGGGCCAGAATTTGGGACAGAAGGCAAAACAAATGGAACCACACCCTTAAGTATAATCCTTAGGGATTACATCTGGATCACTTTGAGAAATTAGGAGTCACCATTCCAGTCCCTAGGGAGGAGTTGCTGATCTCTAAGAATGCCCCCCTTCTATGTGACTTGCTTCCCCATTTCTTCCCAATTTAATCAATTTTACCTGAGCTATTAATTTTATTGGTTAGAGACCAAAGCTCTGTCCCACCTCATACTCATTTGCCTCTCGAGTTCCCAATTTTCCCCAATTTTAGACACACCTCATCTCATGATTTTACTCTATAAAAATCCCAAGAAAATACACAATCTGTGGCAACCCACTTGGGACCCCTTCTGTCTCTATCTCAGATGGAAGCTTTCTTTCTCTCAATAAATATTTCTGCTCTTAACTTCCATTGATCCTAAAATTCATTCGATTTTAGAGAACACGGTCTCGTTCTGGACATATTGTAGATTGGGAGTTTCATTCCCCTATACCAATAACA
>PVJX010012650.1:0-49719 GCA_004027295.1 Dolichotis patagonum
AAAAAAAAATTAGAGCCACTATTACTTGGCAACCTGCTCTATTCCCTCCACATATTACATAACATATATTTTTCTGAAGAGCAAAAGTCTCTCCATAGAAACCTCAGCTGTACAAAACTTAGCAGGAACTTGCACCAATTAAGAAAGTTACCATTAACTGCCAAATCCCTAATTGTAGGCAGAGTAGGATGATGCTCATTACTTATCCTCCCTTTAGTGTCTGGATTTGGGTGCTTGCTGCAGTGTGTTTAAGTTATGTTAGAAGCTGGTGTTCCTTACTCTTATTTAGAAATTTGAAAATTTTGAAACAAATTTATATTTTCAAGAAAACATAAGTCCTTCTCTGATGTAGGGCCAAATTCACATATAATGGTACAAATTATAGTATTTACAGAAACACAGAAGAGAAAAAAAAGTGTTGATTTAAAACCAGATTCCTTTCTTTTTGTCTGCTCTAATATAGTGGTAGTTTGGTTTTTTCCTTCTTAATAAAATGTTTCCATTGAGAATTTTTACATTTATTTATACTGTTACTACTCTTTTAAAATTGGTTATAATGGTCCCTATTGATAGTCTATTTTTACACTTAATTTTCCAAAGAGACTATGAACTAATTGAGACTGCAGCCACACTGCTCTGCCAACAGAGTGCTTGGCCCCAGCTAGTTGAACTTCAACACCATCTTTATAAAATATGGAGTGAATCATGGTCCACTGATGTAACTGAACATGGATAAACGATATTTGAAAAACAAAGTTGGTACCTGCATTGTAAATGAAAACACTTTTTCTTGTTAAACTTTAAAAAATAAACAGGAAAGTAAACAGAAGATATGTGCATGTTATATTGAATAACTGTGTTTTACCTGAGGGACCTGAGATTTTTAATATGAAGACAGATCTGAACTAATTTCCCTTGGATATCTAGGAATAACTATGCAATTTGTCTTTGTACTTTCTCTGTTTTCCGTAATATACACAGCATGATTCACAACCTCAAGCCAGAATGGAATTTTGTTATCCCCATCTGTGTTACTTTTCTTAGTTACTTGTTTTTGCTGCTGAGACAAAATACACAACACCCACAAGTTAAGGGAGGAAAGGGTTATTTAGTTTACAATGTGTAGAAGTTTCAGTACATAATTGACTGACTCCAAGGCAGGGTGGTGTAGCAGACAGGCATTGCAGAAGACAAACAGCTTGGAAGGCAGAAGGTAGCAAAGCAAACAAGTGACCAGAGAAGTGAGGACAGTTTTTCTGACCCTTCTATCTTATCCAGGCTACTCTCACAGGGGTGGGGGAGGCACTCACACTTTTAGTCTAGTGGCAGTGAGCCTAGCAATACACCATGAATCAATCCCAGCATCACACACTCTAGATCCAGCCACTTCTGAAAAGCCCCACCTATGAGTACACGAGGCTTTTAAGGAGGCATCTAGGTACAAGCAGTAGCACCATCTGAATACTTCCTGGCACAAAATACATTTCTGATATTTAGTATCTTCAAAAGTGCTCAGTGTAATACCAGTGTTTCTCACCCTGTGATGTTTAAATCCATTGAAAAATTTAAACCTCACTAATGATACTATATCAGAGGTAACGGAACTGTGATGCTTTAGTTTGCCCAAAATTGTAAAATTACTATGAAAATGACCTTTAAAAAATTGGGTTACAGTGTATCAAAGCATCGGAGTAAAATAGAACGTCTTCTAAAAGAATGAAATAAGCCCAGGATACAAGAGGGAAAAGGAACAGTGAAGAAATGCCTTCCCCTTCGTGATTCTTTTCCTGCTGAATCTGACAACAATAGAAGGGTGACATGATTTGATTCAAATTTATTTGCATATTTTTCATCAGATAAAGTAGTTTTATAGCTTATGGAACAATTCTTTTGTTTTAAATATGGTCATAATCTCAAGGACAGGTATCCTTTGAAATTTCTATAAGTGAGTATGTTCTTATTTATTGTTTACTTGTGCAAATATGTGTTTTTATCATAGATTCCAAGAGGCATAGAATTTCAGAATTTTATCCTATTTTTGGTCAGTGGTTTTATACAGGATTTTCGAATTACATATCCGATCCTCCACTTGTCTCATTCTGTGGAAAATATGATACACATTTTTGAAGATCCAACCAACACAGAAACAGTTTCACTCCCCTCCACCTGAAAACTAACATTCCGAAGTATAGTGAAGTTATTGCATTACATCAAGACTTCATCATTTCAGATTTATCTGAAGTGAGAATGCAATTTGAAATCTTTGTACTTGTGTTTGCATATAATTTAGATCAGGAAATGAGACAATATGTAAAGTGATTGCTGATGGCTTTGATATTCTAGGTGCTGCACTTTTGGAAGAATGGATTGATACACAGCAGATTTCTGATAGTCCTTTCCACTCTTTTGTATGTGAATGTTCCTGCCATTCAAATTATCAATCCAGTCTGAAATCTGAACTAGTTTGGTAACCCTGTATGGTGTGGGATTAGCTCCTCATTGCACTTGGCTTGAAGACCAGTGTTTGTTTATGGTTCAGACACCCCTGTATGCTACTAAAGTCTCTCTTGTGGCACTTACATGCGATTATTATCGTGTTAAAGTCAGCTCAGACATCATCTTTCATCAAAGCTTATTATTAAAACCATATTTAAAATCATAGCCCCCAATTCCAATGCTGTGGATCCCCTTTATCCTAAACCATTTTCCCCTTTTTCCCCCTAGCGATATACTGCGTTTGCCTTAGCATCTTAGAAGATGAACTCCCAGTAGATAATTATTGTTATTCATGTTGTTCATTGATATAATTCAAATGTCTGTAACAGTTCCTCACCCATAGTAGGCTCTGTACAAATATTTGTTGAATTAATGTTTATTATTTTCTGTTATTAATTTTATTTCCAAGAGCCCAGGACCAGTTTTCATGTTCATACTTCTGTTACAATTTTGCCTCTGTTCTTGATAGCACCTGAAATCGAAAGTAATTCTGGCTTAATTTCCATTAAATAGTTGCCCCTGCCAAGTACAAATTGTAATTGGTAGAAGTACAAATAAGTACAAATAACTACAAGTACAAATTTGCCAAGTATAAATAAGTAATTAAGTGTGCATAGCTTTAAGATTTGTGGATTAGCATTTGCCCAGCTTTGTCAGTCTAGAAAATTTTCAGTGGAGAAAGTAACAACCTTATCAGGTTACTGTGTGCTCTGTACGTAAGAACACTTTCATTTAAACAAGTAATGATTATGATTTTTGCAGAAAGGATCATGCAGCCTCTAGTAATCAGGGTTTTTAGAAGTTGTGTAAATATAATCATTCCACAATCATTCATAATATTCGAGGGAGAGGGCACTAGTTTACTTATCTTTATTGGGGACATATACTTAAAAGGCTTAAAATATAAATGGCTGAACAGTATCATGGGAGAAAAATAAATGATTTTTAATACCTACTTCAATGTGAGAAGAAAAACATGATTATTTGCAGAATTTTGAAAATAATGGTGTCCTGTTATTGACCAATTTAAAGGTGGAACATTGTTGCTGAACATATGCTAGGATATATAATCTGAAGGACAATAAAATGTGAGTCCATGTACAACTTACTCCTTGTTTAAAGTAGGATAGGACATATTGAATCTAAGAGTTTATTGTTTATGCCCATACAGGATAATAATCACCTTCAAAAACACTACATGAGGGACATAGTTTAAATTTGATGCTAAGTTCTGATCACTGGGGATTTTTTTTTTTTGAAAACATGAATTTAGAAAGAAGAAAATATTTCCAAAGTAGTAAATCCATTGTCTTTTTGGCATAACTAGCTGGTGTTAAGAGACTGACCAGAAATGTTTTCATCTCTTTAATTCTAAAAGTGGCAAGCAGGCAAGAGATGGAAAAATATATATATGTAGATGAAAACCAAAAGATATGAAGTCTTGTGTTTAGCGGGCTGTAATAAATTGCTTGACTTTGGAAAAGTCGTTTTATTTCTAATCCTCACCTCTCTAGCGTTTTTAAAGTAGGGAAGAGATCTGGCTAACCAGGTGAAGTTGAAGCTTAATCCGGTGATGATAGATACAGGAAACTGTTTTGACTTCAGTAAGCCTCAGAAAAGCTTGTCACTTTTGTCCTACATGAGTTGAACATAGACTTACTCCCACAGAGTGGTAGTTGGATACTTAGAGATAGATAAAATGATTGCTCTTCTTAAGCCTGTTTCTTCATCTCTAAAATGCAAGGCTGTTCTATTATATTGCCAGGAATGTGGTAACAGTATAAAACACATAGAAGCATTTTTTAACACTGAAAGTAGCGTGAGAACTGGACAAGAATGAACATCTTGATTACATGTGAAACACTCTTCAAAACAGACATGCTTGCTTAATGTTTATATGTTGGTGCAAGCTATGGTTTTGTCCAGCTTTGAATTCCATGCAAGAACACAATTTTTAGCATGAGAGAAATTGTCAACTGATGTAAGTACATATTAAAATTTTAATTCTGATAATGAGTTTCAAATATGGTGTTTGGCAGAAGAAATAATGAAAACAATGTTTGGTGCCAAAAACAAATACTAAGTTGTGATTTTAAAGCTTCTGTAACCATATTTGGACAGATAGATTGTGTGAGGATAACTGTAGAAGCATTTAAAAGAATTTCAGTTGTAGAAAAGCTCTTTAAAGGTCAACCTAATTAAGGCAATGTTTTTGAACCAGTATAAAGTAGATACTATTATTGGAAATTCACTGCAATAGTACATAATGGCATTTCACTTACAGTTTAAACTTTCTACGGTTAATTTGAAAAGCAAAAATGATCTTTTTGGGGGTTCCTGATCTCTGACTGAAATGACATTTTAATCAACAATAATGATTTCTTTGCCATGATTAGGAGAACTTTGTTCTCCAGAATTCATGGCAGGAATAATTAAACAGCTGTATTTTCGAACTCCTGAAGGAAAGGGTTCATGTGTAATACAAGTGTCTAACTAAGTCATCAGTGGAAAATAGGCACCTCAGATAGACGGAGATCTTCATGCACAGTTAATTCACAGCTCTGCAACCATAGCTTGGGAAATGAATTGGTTTTTATGGTACATCTAAGATGCCCCATTCCTGAATTCCAGACACAGGTTTATACAGTACAAGCATCCTGCAGGGAAGGCCAGCCAGCTGCCCGGAAATCATTCCATACTCAAAGCTCAAATCCATCTTCTTAAAGCAGTTTAACTGCAGTGCTTAGCAGAGTTGTCCCATTTGATGCTAATGTTAAGAAATAAACTTAAAAATGTTATTTCTATCATTAGATTGCTATTCAATCATCTGGAATACTCAGCACACTTAATGCAGTAGGTACTTAGGAGTTTATTGCATTGTAACTAAAAACATGAGAGTTGACACTCACTAGTCTCTAATCTACTTGAAAAGTGGGGACCTCATTTGTTCCTGATGGACTCACCACCAGGCTTATTGGAAAGAACAAGGGTGTATTTCTAATGAGAAATAATTACTAGAGGCTAACATATTTATATCTTGATCATTCAGTGCAGCTGTACAGAGGAAGTTGAAGTCTCAAATGTCAAAAATATCATAAATACAGGAAATATAAATAAATGTTTAAATTTTTGCCTGCGAGTGAAAGAGCACATTCCTTGCATTCTGCAACCTTGATCAAGTGTCTCTGTTTGCAGTGTTGATTAAATGAGAAAAAGATAAATAATTTTTTCAAAATACTAGTCCTACATTTAGATATAATTCAGAATGTTACAACATAATCTGTTTCCTAATTTTTAATAATAAATTTATAGTTTCATTGGCAATATACTTTTTAACAATCAAATCTATCTGACAATACACATATAATATGATATCTTAAAGCATTTTTTAGTTGTATTTCATTCAAAAAAGACTTCATGAGACTACATATCAAAAAGAAAACCAATCAAGAATTTAGTGACAATAGTACTGTTTCTAACTATATGGAATGACTTCATCACAAAACAGAAACTGCTACCTTTAGGCATTTTCTGAGACCTTATTTTGTCTTTCTCAGAGTATCTGTTAGAGAAGTGATTTATAAGCAAACTGAACCTTAGCCAAAATGGCATGCTGTTTCTGGTTTCCTTGGTATGTCACAGGTCTTCATACTATTTCCTCCATGTACTCTTTTTTTGTTTAAAAATTTCCCCTCTAAAATTGAAGGAGATGGATAATTTTGAAGATGGAAAGGATATACCAGGGCCCTTATTCTCTATAGGGACTTTCAATACCCAGTAATACGACAGTCTTAGCTTCTTCTATGAAAAAGGCCTCCTAGGTACATCAGTTAAGTTACAGATCCTACTTGCACTTTTGCAGACAGAAGAGGCAGGTGATTGCCGAAACACAAAACTCCTGCCAATTTTCTGAAAGGCACAGTGGCCATAGCAAAATTTGACTCATCTTCCCAGGGGTTTGCTCTGTTCTCAAATCTCCAAACTAAAACGATTCTTCTTTTCTTTCTTTTTTTTTTTATCAGTCTTCAATCACTGTTTTTATTTCATGGAGTGTCACTAGGTTTATGTGCCTGTCCACATTTCATAAAGTGAGAGGCCACATAATAAACATCTAAGAATAGCATCATAAATCATCCATGCCTCTGAATTGCTTGGAAATGTTAAATGCCTTGGTTCTGGTCCAGATGTTTAGCTTGCCCCTTTTATACAAGCCTGACATACATCATTTGAAAGAAAAAAAATGAAGAGAGAAAGAAAAAGAACAGCTGGTTCTATAAAATCTGCTGGGGTTTGCTTTCAACTTAATATTTGGTGTATTTTCCTTTCTTCTCTTACTTTGCCATTTATTGGAACATGGAATGATACCCCAACTGCAGAAAAGATAGTTTATTTCCTACTGATCATGAAAGAAGTAGCTGTGAGATAGGCACCTACTATTATGTTACTGACAACAATCACATGCTAATTGCTGAAAAGGTCATTTAGTCCCAGGACTATGTTGTAGGACTCAACTATTAATTTGAAGACATTGTTAATTCATGCATCAAGCAGAAAATGATTTACTGTGCTGCACTTTTTCTCTAGCTCTTCCTGTAGAATTACTTAATTGAAATACAGCAGAATGAGAGTATTATTTATCCCTTGGTTCAAATTAAAATATCATAGTGAATTTCCAATATTAGTGATGAAAATGATGAGGAAGACGATGTGTATTATGATGAGGACAAAAATTATGCAAACAGTAAAAAAATTAGACTTCGTTTACTTTTTGGGAAGGAACAAGTGGAGAAAGTAAGGAAATGTACAGAAGGAGTGAAGTTGAGTTTGAAATGGGTTTAAAGAGCAGAGAGTGATCTTTGAGATAAAAGTAAGTGTGGGTAACATTTACTATGGTGTACTATTCTCTTTTTGGCACTTGCCTTATTCTGTGCTGACTGTATTAACTCTTATGTCAGTTGGTCAGTCTGACACAGAGTCCAAAACTTCAGTTACTATATGACTATGTCCAGTTGTTATTTTATACAAAGAAGTTGTTATCATTGTTTCCAGTAGCTCCACTTTCTGATGGGAGACAAGGGTATCGCATAGAACACTGTCTTTATCTGAATACCACTCGGAGCTATGCTTCATTATGCAGAGTGTTAATAGAACAATTGGCCATATCTACAAGCTACAGTCTTTTCTCCTTCACTGATGCACAGATTGTTAAATGCCCAAGGGACACGTTATTTTTGTACCCCCATGAAAAGGCAAAGACAGACAGACTTCATCATCTACACACACACACACACACACACACACACACACACTAATTTCAGATATGAATTGCTTTTTAAGATTATAGTGTTTTTTTAGAAAAAGTCAAGAAAGCTGAAGCTGCCTAAAATATTTATGTTTGCATAAAATAGTGGAATATCAACTCTAAAAAAATTTTTTCCAAAGGATATTTTGGCAGAAAGGTAAGTGTCTATTGACTATTGTTATATACATGCTATTTCATATTTTTGAGGGGTAGAAGATTGAACCCTGGGCCTCACACATGATAGGCAAGTGCACTAGCACTGAGGCATACTCCTGACCATACATTATTGTTTTAAAATTTGCATAATTGAAGTACATATAATGTGAACTCCAGATATCACAATGTAATTTGGGGTTAAATGCTGAAAGTATTGATGGATTACGATTTCTTAAGATAAATAGATGTAGCAAATAGATCAGGAAAAAGCACAATGAAATAGAATTTGGTATCTCATTCACAGCGTACTAGATAGATGTCCAGGAATAGGAGAGAAAAGTGGTCATCAGACCGAATTTTGAGAATCTAGGCAAATGAGGCATCTACGTCTAAAATTTGCCTCCCAGGATGATTCTCAACATCACCTTTGCATCAGCAGGACAAGGGAAAGAGCTTGGAGACAGTTGGCTTTTAAGGGACAGTATAGATCCATGCCACCTCACTCACACTCACATTGATTATACATCAGTCACATGACCTTTCTTTTCCTTGAAGGAAATGCTGGGAATATAGCCTAGTTTAGTGCACTAGAAAAGGGGCAAATGGATCTTGGTGGAGAGATGGCAGTCTCTGACATACTCATTCAGTTTTCTTCCTTTTATGGAACTTTTTTTAATACAAGAATTGAAGTCAGGACCTTTTGCTTGCTAGGAAGGCACTCACACTGCTGAGCTATATCCCCAGCCCTTGTTTAACATGCTTTGGGAGCATCCTTTGTGGAAATTGTGACAGGTGCTGATTTTATATTTTCCATGCCCTGCTGGATTTTCCATGATGCTTACAGGAAACAGAAAACTACATTTCCTAATGTGAGCAAAACAAGACTAAAGATCCAGCTAAAACATAGTTCAGATTTCAATCTCAGCTCTCCATTCTTTCTTTTTGAGGAGATGATTATGATAATTCTGGTAGTGACATTATTATTTTTCCATCTCCATCTACTATAGTAAGAGGAAAAATTGCACTGCTTTTCTAGCTTTTTAAAGAATGCATCTTTTTATCACTTGTACTGGAGGAATGGAAATGTTATAGTATAATTTTATTATCTTTTCAATGCAAGGCACTTAGTTCAGTCACCATCTGTACATTAACAGTTATTCCTTCCGTTGCAATGTAGGTGAAAGAAGACACAATGCTTACGTTTCCTATTCATTACCTGATACTTTTTTAGACTACATTATGATACAGCACTTGGTCTTTTAAATACAATCACAAATAAAGCATCTTAGAGTACTGCAGCCATGCTCTAATCTCCATTCTATACAACTCACCTGACCTCAGGAATATTATGTAACTTTTCAAAGATAAAATTGTCTTATTGGCCTAGAATGCTGTGGGTTTTCAGAATATCAGCAGCATAAAGTTTTTATGAGAATTTAATTAGATATTACATTTTGTAGTATAAACTAACAAAGGTAGATCATTTGAAATGAAAATGTCATTCTCTTTCCTCAGTCCCTTGCATCTTTACAAGAGATAGTGAAAATGTGATGATGTTTTTCCAAATAATGTGTCACTTTTTGTATAAAATTTAGTTATTGCAAATATATCTCAGCACTGATGGTTTTATTAGAATTTGTCTCTGCATTTTCAAGTCCCAATTACATATTTTCCTCTTTGGATTCTTTAGGTCATTTGCATAAAAATTTAAAGAGCACTAAGATCAGATGCTGTAGATTGGAAGAAGAAAATAGTTGAAGAATATGGAATGAATCTACTTTACATTTATATAATTCTGTGGAACAGGTGAGGTTTGGTATTAATTTGTTTGCCAACCTTACTGCAACCAATGTTCTCAGCCATTTTACAAGTCTCATTGGTTTGTTTGAATACAGTGGTATCTTGGTTCTGGAACCTAATTTGTTGTGTGATTTTGGAAACGATGGTCATGTTTGTGTTTGTGTGGGGAAGATGACTTAGTTGTGTTTTTCGCCCACTGCATAGTTTGCAAACAGAAACAAAATTTGGTCAAACTACTTTTCTTTGGGAACCAAATTGTTTCTATACAGAAACATTCACAAACCAAGGTACCATCCCACTACTTCTGTCGGGGAAGCAAATACAGTAGTATAACATGACAACTGAAGAAATCTAAAGAAATGCCAACTCCTGCTCAAATTATTACTTTAACAACTGACAATTTAAGTTTATGCCAATTTGACTTGATCATCATGCGTGTGGGTTTGTTTTTATTTTTATCCCAGTTGGCAAAAGATTGAGTAATTTACTGAAAAATGAGATAACAAAGAAAGAAGGGCAGACCAGGTAATTTTTTGTAGCTTTTTCAATTTAATCTGGTATTTTTTAATTTCAGGAGTGGTTGATGTGTAATTCAATAGCTGTCTTCATCATATGTGTTTTTCTCTTACTTGAATTTAACGCTGTATTTTGTGCTATCCTCTGTACCAGTTTTTTTTTTTCAGAATATTTATGGTTTTCCTTCTGTATTATTTATTTTTCTCTTGGTGCTGAGACAAAATATCCAGTATCCAAGGTTTAAGAGCAAAGGTTTTCCTAGCCCACAGGTTATAGAGGTTTCAATCCATAATCATCTGGCTTCAAGGCAGGGTGACACATGGCAGAGGGGCAACAGTTCATGGCAGTGGAAGACACCAAAGCAACAAGAGAGGAGGCAGAGAAAAGGAACAAGCATCTTTCTGTCCGTTGTATTATATGCAGGCTACCCTTACCACAGCTGGTGTAGCGCTCATACACCTTAATCACATTAGACCCTGAATCAGTTACAACTGTAGATTCAGCTGCCTCCGAAAAAGCCCCATCTAAATTATATGAGGCTTTGGGGGCACATCTAGAGCCAGACAGCAACAGCACCTCTTTTTAGTTTCCTGGGAAAGACTCCCCAAAGTTTAGTTTGTCTAACAGAACAGAACAGTGTACAGAACACTAGATGTTATACACATAAAAGGATCCAAGTATGTACATCTTCACTTTGGCCACTGATTTAGATATCACTAGTGTGGGTGGTGTCTTTGGAACACAATTTAAACTCTTTGAGCTGTACACTGTTATCTATAATGTGCTGTTAATCTGAAATCATGAGGTTACTGTGAAAATCATGATACAAAACACATAAAAGTGCTTAGAAATTCTGGTGTGTAGGACAGGGTAGTTTCTTTCTTCCAAGTCTTTAGGGTGAATTGGGAATTTGAAGACTGATTTTTATCCTAGATAAATACTTTCAAATGATTTGCAAATAATCTCCTTTGTTTAAAGAAGTCTTTGACTTGTGTGCTTGATATAAATTGAGAAAGCATGAATTCCTTTTAAAACACTTTTTTTTTTTTGGTGGTATCAGGAATCAAACAACCATGCGTTTACAAGGCAGGCACTTAAGCTGCTGAGCTAAATCCCCAGCTAAAACACTGTTTTTTGAAATTAGTGTTTAACTGATTGAATATTCTTAAACGTCATATACTGTAGTGTCTTCTTTTTTCCAAGGGTATAGACTCAAGACCAAATTATCACTTTAAATCTGTGTAGAATCTTAAAACTAAAATGGAAAGCTTCCAAAAAATATTTCCTAAGTCTTTTTCCAAGGGCAGTACAGGCAACAGCATAGGCATTTTCTTCACACACAAAAAATAACTTTGACTTGCTTATGAGCATAACATATATGGCTCTGTGATCCGCCTAGAGGTATGTTTAACCTATATTACTCTACAACTTTATAAAAACCCAATGTATACCCTACTGACATTGCTACAACTTTCTTTCCTTAACATTTTTCCCTACGGTGATTTGTTAGTCTGAATTTAGATTGCTCACCACAGGCATTTTGCAGACTAAACCCATAATCAGTAAAATAGGAACACTTTCTAAGAAATAGTCCCCATTTCCTAAAAGGCTTATCTTCTACTTCAGTGTTTGCTCATTTAAATGATTGGCTATTTCAGTTTGACTTACTTCTGGATTAGGAGTAAAAATATGACACAATTTTTCTTTTAGCTTAGACATATGTAGAGTATTATTAAATAACATCAATGTTATGAGTTAAATTTGGGTGTAAAATGCCAGACTGAACAGCTTCTTTGACTGTCTAAACCCTGTTATACCTTTCATTAATTTTGAAAATCCAAAAGGTCAGTATATTAAATAGCATCCCCAGGCTTATGGTCAGTGAACACAGATTCTAACTCTCGGGGTTCTTATCCAGCTACCTATCCAGCATGTGAATCCTTTTGTAATACGCTCACTTTTTTATTTGTCCAACCTCTGTTTAAATATATGCACTTACGAGTAAGCACTTGTAGTGATTTTGATTATGTAGACAAAAATCAGATAACGTTAATACTATTTCTTTATGCTTTCCATACAGTCTCATATATTAGCTATTCCATGATTCTTTGAATAGATTTTATTTCTTTTCCCATTTCACAGTTGGGCAAGCTGAGATCTGATATAATTAGGTAAAATATCCTAGATAATGCAACACAGATGCACAGATGGAGATAGATCTTAATCGTGACCTTAAAGAATCTTATCAGGAGCCTGTGAATTTAATTCTCATTCATTATCTCTTTCTCTCTCTTTCAATCTTTCTGTTCTTGTACATATACAATAACCATCTCATACCTACAATTGACAAATAGGATAATAAGTAAAAATCTGTTTAAAATTCCAGTTTAGCACTTGAAAATGTTTATCTTCTTTAAAAAGTTGCTTATCATCTAAAAATAAGAATAACGTTTAAGGTTTGCTCCATAGAATCGTTAGGTACATCAAATAAGCCAGTGTCTCTAACTCATAGCATGGGAAGTTCTCAGTAAAGAATAGCTGATATGATTAGTATTATTATTAATAATAACATGTTAACAAAGACATTCCTAAATATAGGCCTGGGTTTGTTGACTGGCCTACATAAATTCACTGCTTTTGAGCAATAGCAGGGGAAGGGCCAGGCTCTGAGGAAAGGAGCTGCGGTGTGGGATGGGTGTGCACTTCCCAGATTCTCTTCTGCCTTTTTCTGAACACGTGATCTCTCAGAGCACATAACTCCATCCATTAGGTTAATTTGACAAGAAAAAGCAAAACAGATTTTCTTAATGTTTAGCTTTAATATCAGAAAATGCCAGGAAGAGACATATTTATTAGGGTTGTTTTGAAGATTTTTTTTTTAACCTTTTAGTTCAGAAGATCATGAATTTACCTGAAACAAAATTTAAGTCATTGTAAACTGCAGATGCCCAGCCAGTGAGGAGTATAGCAGCCATTTTGGGGAAGTCTGTTTGTCTGCTGTCACACCTAAACAGGATTCACATTTACCAAGGCCTAACGTTTCAAGCAGCCTCTATGTGGAGTAACCAGTGTCCCATACCAGGAATGACTCACTATATTTGTGTGTTGTTATCATCTCTACAGAAAATATTCTTGGTTTTCTAGACATGAGAACTAAGTTTTACCTCTCATTTAACCTTATTTTGGAGAAAATAAATTAAACTAGCACATTGGTTTAAACAGTAGTCATATATAGTCATTCCACATAGTCTCTTCTGTAATGGCGTGAACTTGAAATCTTCGGCCAGAAAGTCATTGTTGGCATCCTGTCTCCACTCAGCTGTACCTTTTCTGTCTTTGGCTACTGCAGGTACCAAAGTGGTCTCTTTCCACTGTTGCCCAGAACAAACCAAACATCAAGCTACTGTAAGAGTAACCTATTTAAAAGAGAAGCATACCAACGTGATCCAATTTTAAACCATAGGCCCTCCCTAATTGACACAGGAACAACCTCTCTTCCTTTTTTTGTCTCCTTCCTCTCCTACTTAATTCTCTGCCCTCTTTATCCCACTCTTTTTGACATTAATATCACTTACAACCCTCCCAACAAATAAGACTAGTCCACACATTTGTGTTTTTTCCATATTATCCTCATCGCATGAAACAACCTCCTACTATCAGGAGGGCAGGCTTTTTCCATTTTGCCACGGCTATCTGAAGACTGTTCCTGATTCCTTATTCATAGTGCTAGTAGGTTGGTGCTTGTATTAAGGCTACCATTGCAAAAATTCTACATGGGGAGGCTTTAAACTAGAGAAATTTATTCTCTCACAATTCTGGACGCTAAAAGCCCAGAAGCAGGTGGTGGCAGGCCAGTGCTCCCTCTGAAGCTGCCGGGCAATGACCTTCCTTCTCTCCTCGAGCTTCTGATGCCAGCAGTTGTTAGAGACATGTGGGAGCATCACTGCCAGTTCCACCCCATCTTCATGGAGCAGAATTCCCTCAGTCTGTGTCAGTCCTCCTTTGGGGAGACAGTTATGTTGGATTGGCATCCATTCCAGTAATACCACCTTAACTTAATTACTTCTGTTTTCAAATAAAGTGACACTCTCTGATGAACACAGGTTACAACATCAGCTTCCATTGAATGACAGCATACAGTTCAACTCATAACATTTTTCCATCAGTGGGGATATTTGTTAAGTGAATGAATAAAAGAATGCATGCTCAGATACCATGTTTGCGAGATTTTTATGTTCTATAAAGCAGTAATAACCCCACCTTCATTTCACAGTAAACACATATTATTAGATCTTGTACATGCTTTCTCTTATTACATGCTTTCTCTAGTACCTTTGATGTTACTTACTTCTGTGCCTTTAGACCATGAATTCCTTAAATAAGGGCCTCTGTATTATTCATCTTCCTATCTTACTGCCTCATGTTGCACCCTGAAAGGTTAAAGAAATGAATATTGAATTAAAGTTTTGTTTTAATTCTGACTGTATTATTCCCCCTCCCCCAAATAGTATTGCTGTGTGATAGCAGAGTGGCAGGTAAAAAAGTTACAGTATCAAGATGCAGATTCAGGTCTTTCTCTGAGGGCTTATTTTACTGTAACCACTTCAAACACAAAGAATGCGGTTACCGTCCCAGTCCAGTTGGTTTGACTATCAGTATCCTATAATGCTAATAGTCTGTTTTTTAGAACTAGTTTAAATCGTTGTATACAATGCATTTTTCTCTGTTCTACTGAAAATATTTGTTGGAGATGTTTTCATTTGTAACAAGTTTTCACAGAAGTTTATGAAAGTGAAACAGTAAAAGTTGCATATGCTTGAAGATAGGATATTTTGAGAAGATATATGAAAATTGCCAAGCAATTTCTGTTTACAGCTTTTAGCTGATGAATAAGGGCACATTTTTCTCTTTAGAAACAAAAGGAAAGAGTTATCACAACAGTTTATTCATTAAATATTTGATATTTCTTTCAAAAATTGAGGTAAATAAAAGCAAACCATGTAATAGGAGCATTAATGATACATTAAGAAGGCAAAAATTTCATTGAAAGTAAGAGACAGTTATCATTTAGGATAAGAAACAGCTGCAACTGAGCATTTCAGTTAGAGATTACATCTCTGGTGTTGGTTGGCAAGGAAGAGAAGGATAAAATTTATAGAACTCGTCTATGTAGCAAACCCATGAATTTTTCCCTCTCTCCATCTGCTGGCCTTGCATCTTTATTTCAGGAAGAGTCTCTTATGAAGGAAAGAATTTGAATTTTGGTTTTGAACTTTCTAACCTTAAATTATAAATAGACTTTCAATAACGGTTATTTCATTCAGCTATGTATATACATAAATATTCATTTTAAGTATCACCTAAAATTTGAGTTCAGAGAAACTGTACTGGTAATAAGTAAGCATTATTTTAATGAATGAGATGTATTTCTTAAATATCAGTATTTATATTTAAAATTGCATAGCTATGACATAGTTAATTTTTGTTCTCTTAGAAGTGATTTTGATGGTCTAGGGTTATTGACTTCTCCACTTAATGAAAGTAATATCTTTTCAAAGAGATTTGGAAATCACTTGTCACATACTTAACCTGATGAGTTATTTATATCTTTTATTATCAGTGTAAAAATGTATTTACAGGAAAAAGAACTGTTAACAATAAAATTGGAATAGAGTCATGCTGCTACTACGAATTTATTTTTTATAAAATGATATATGTTTTCTATATTGGTTTGTTTTGACACTGCGTTATATAACTGAGCACTATCTTCCATTTTTAGTTGGTTACTTTATTTACCTTTTTTTTGTGAGACAGGGTTTTGCTACATAGCTCAGGCAGGCCTTGAATTCACTATATAGCAGAAGGTAGCAGAGGCTGGCCTCAAATTCAAAGGAATTCTTCTCTGTCAGGCCTTCTGAATCCAGGGATTACAGGCATGCAATACCAGAAACAGCAGTTGATTTATTACTGCTGACTATGAGATTGGTTTAAACTATTATTTGATTATTTAATATATGGAAAAATATTAACTGTGAATATTTGAAAAAATATTTTTTAAATATGTGGAATTTAATGAACATATACCTAATGATGGCTATCTCGAGAAAAGTCACTTTGATTTTTATTTCTAAGCTTTTTACCAAAAATCCAGTTTTAAAAAGAAATTTTCTTGTTTTGCTGTTTTTCCTGCAAGAATCATGATATTAGTTTTAAAGGATGCTCTTCCATTATTCTTCATTATTTCTTGTGTTCCACCCATTAAACCTGAACTATGTGTATCATCAGAAGACAGAAAACAAAGAGCTGGTCTTCACAAGAACAAAGGGTGAATCAAATTGATTTCAAAATTGCACAGTGCCATGTAAACTGTGAGGTTCTAGAAGAGTATAGTCAGCTTTTCTGAAAACATGGTTGAAATTACATTTGCCATCTATTGTTTTGGTTTCTGTGCAGCATGGCATTATGATTTTGTAGACTGATTTTATTCCAAATTTAATCAGTAGGGCTAAATTAACAAAATGTGAAATTAAACAGTATGTGTTGTGGAAAACAATTGCTCTGTCTTTCCCTCTCTCTCCCTTTCCCTCTTCCTCACCCTCCTTATCTCCTTCCTTTTCCCCTCCCCACACCCTCTATAAGGTATTTGCAGTTGAAAATTCCATGATAAAAGAGAGAATAAAAATATTTCTTATGAGTTGTAAATTCATAGGGATAAAATTCTCAGGTGTTAGTATCAAAATATACTATATTCATATATTACTAATTAGGGCCTCATAATTTACTGTTCTGAATACAAAATGCATATAAAACAGATCAGTGAACCAGAACTTTCTCTTGGAAACAATGAGGTAACATTTTTTGTAGATAAAAGGCTGATATTTGGGACACAGTGCTGTAAATTATCCTCTCTTGGGCTGGCTACCTCTACTCTTGCATTTCCAGCAGTTCATCATACAAGTATTAACTAGATCAGTTCACACCTTTACTTCATCTCAGAATACAATCCGAGCTTGTTTCTATGGACTATGCAGTCCTGACATAATCAAAAGCCTAAAAAACCAACCTAATTTTAGTTCCTGCCTGTGTAACTTCCTGTTTCTACCTTTAAATAGTCTTTTCAGTGATGTCCTGACATAGCTAAAGCCTGTGTTAAACATAGTTCAACTTTCATGTTCTACACTTAATAATCTAAATCAGTGTGAAGGCCAGAGTTGTGTTTTTCCTACTCAAAAAATAGAAGCTACATAGATTTATTAGTTCTACTTTGTGAGTAATGTACACATTAGATGTTTTCCATACTGTTCACTAACTGTAACTACAGTTCACAGTGAATAACCCAAATAATAGGATTCCTGGTTGTTTTCCCCACTTAAAACAGTTTTCTCATAAAGTATATTTGCAGAATTATCATGGTTTTACAAAAGAAATAATGCTTACCATATAACTGAGACTTCATGAAACCACTGTAACTTCTAAATAATGATGCTTCATTTATTTCTTGCACCAGAAAATTTTACTCAGGGAGTTGCCAAACCCAGCCCTTCAGCTGGTGCCTTTTAAACAGCATGACCTCTAAAAGACATTTCCTTCTTGCAGAAGATATACTGTTCTTCAAGCGTGTTTTGGAGATTATAAAGTAAGAGATGCAAAGCAGAATTCATAATGGTTATTATCTGGCTTAAAATTCTAATAACAGGTGTTCCATACAGATTCTGAATAGCTGGCCTAAAATATGGAGCCAGATTTAGTTCGTAATGGGCTCAGTAAAGACCTTTCTTGCTGCAGTACCTGTGAGCATCATTCTAACCCAATAAAATAGCTAGAATCTGAGAAATGCATTTGTTAATGGAGCTGGATACTTGCCATATCTTCAGATACAATAACTAGCATCCAATCAAAAAGTACTGAAGCAGAAAACTAAAACGGAGTGCATAATAACAGTATGTTAGAGTCATTTGGTATATGCCTATTTTAAGCTCATTTGACTCCTTGTTTCTTGATTAAATCCTTGCTTGCCCCTTTTATGACCATCTTTACAATTGTATTATCATATCCCTACATGGCAGAAAGTCATTATCAAGTGAAATATATGAACTCATGTCAAAACTTAAGAAGAATGGAAAAGATTTGGTTTCATATGAAAAATACAATTAGGTAACTGTCAAAAGTCACTGAGCTGGAGGAAAGCAACATGATGTAAAATTTAGCTTTCTAACTTCTGGTTCTGTCTCATACCTCAAAATGCTACCAAACAATGCCCTCCCCCAAAGAAAATAGAATCCGAGTAAACCAAGCACATATTGTTCGTATGTATAATAAATTAAAGATGAAAAGAAATGACAATTGTGATGCTAGATGATCTGTGCAAATGTTGATTGAAAAAGGTGTTTACAAAAACCTTGCATTGGACATTTGAGTGTCCACAGCAAGCACTTGAGTTCAGAACTTCCTTACCTAAAAACTTTTAAGAATCTGAGACCACCTTGACCATGAAAACTATCATTTCTACAAGTTTGAATGAGTTCGTGATGAAAGAGAGGTTACTGGAAGGATTCTGTTATCCCACCTTCTTTGGAAATTCATGCAGAAGACTTCAGGAAACCTCAGGCAGCTGTTTATGTGTGTCACATGTGAACAACAGCATAAAGTACTTGTGTTAACTTCCTTTAGCCTGTTCCATCACTATACATATGTTCCTCATTTACTGACTTAACTGTTCAGACTTAGAAAAACCAAAAAATGCTGTTCCGACTTAAGACTCATCTTTTTATTTATTTATTTTTGTTACAATTTTTATGCATCCTATTTATGGAGTCCTAACATCCTTTTTCTGTATAGTTCACCTTGTTTATGCAGTGCTGTTACTGATGACTATACGGCATGGTATAAAGCTGAAGTTTTGTGTTTTGTTGTACAGTGCTATATTCTTAAATGTACAGCATGTAAGATGGAAATAAAAGCAGAGTTATCAAGTTGGAGTTTCCTTTGACCATTTCTTTGTTCCAAATATTGTCAGGTACATACTACATCCAATTCCTCATGTAGAAACCATATTAATGTATTAACAGATACAAAGATTAGACAACATCATCTATAGTGCAAGAAATTAGATGATCTATTTGTGTCTGAGTAGGTTGATTACTGGGAGAGAAAATACAGGAAGGATACAAGACTTAGTATGATTATAGGATTATATATTATACACTATAGGTCTATACATTTTACTAAATATAAATTATTTCTCAAAATAGTGTTCCAAATTATTGATGCTTACAAATTATCAACAGCCCATTCATTGAAGAAACTATTACCTGTGAACTATTCTGCATAGGCACATAAGCAAGTGGAAATCTAGTATAGACACATACACATAGGAACACATAGGTTTCCTTGCTCAGCTGTTTTTAAGTGTGAGGGTTCCTAGGGTAGATTTGGATCTGACAGATATTTTCAGAAATTATATTAAAACTCTTTCAGTTGGGCTTACTGTGCCCCCCTCCTTCCTGCCTTCCTTCCTTTGGTCAGGACATCCTCAGTTAGCCAGATGCTGGTTTGAAATGAATCCTTTTGAATTGACTGCTCAAAGCAATAGAACTCCTGTGACGCCACAACAAACCCAGCTTGTACCAAGGAAACACTAATTTTAAATCTCAAGTGTTATGTCTGGGACTTTTTTTTAAATTACCCTCTCCTAGAAATATTCTGTGCTGTCATGCATAAATCAGAGAATTGTGAAAGAACTAGTCAAAGTGTCTGTTTCCTTCTAAGGCTGTAATTTGTTTCCATGAATTATTAATTATTCAGTCTGTATGGCATCAGTTCCTGAGAACCCAATATAAATGTAAAAGCCTTACCTTATCAGTTATAATCTAAGGAACTTCAGTAATGTAATTCTTACCATTTAGTGTTTGTGGTGTATTAAAGGTACTTGAAATATTTTGCATATTAAATTTACTGAAATGTGATACAGAGTGAAGAAAGTTTTTGTGTGTATGCTTGGATGGGAAGTTCAGCATCAGGAAGCAGATGTGGATTGCTTCAAGGATCCTGACTGTTTTGAAGAACGGAGTTGTTTCATAGATGCTGAAGCAAATTACAAGACATGTAAAAGACTGTGGTTGAAGAGAACTATCTGAAAGAAAAGTGTGAGAATATCTTCATCTCTGCTCTGAAGGAAGAAATAAATAATGCAGCAAGAATTGAAGTTCTGCTAAAGATGAGTTCAGTATATATTGAAAGCAGACGAGATATAGTAAGTACTTTATTTTTCATATACAAATTATAGCTCTTATATTTTTCAAAGAAGCAAGAAGGGAGGACGTCTCATCCTTTTTGCTATTTGCTGGGGTAGTTAGCTTTAATACTTGATGAAACTTCCTGGTCTCCTCTGGTTTTCTCTTTAATATGTAATGGTGTTTTATTTTAAATCCTTCTGCAGAAAAAATATGTATCTGTTCCCTTTGGTGAACACAGATTAGACTCATTTTATGTATCAGAGTTTATTTAAGCAATTTCTGTGTATTTCAGTGTGCTGTGCACATAGGCATCTGACTATCACATTCAGACTACTATACTGTGAGTAATTTTACAAATACCAAACTGCCAAGCATTATAGTTTAAAGAAGCAAATAGCACCAATGATTTTGAATTGATGATTGATGGAGAGAAATATAAAGTAGAAAAATATGTTGTGGTTACCTGTGTTAAAATACTTGTGTAATGTTTCACTAGCTTAACCATTCTGAGAGATTATTTGAAAATTAGTTTGCTAAATCTCTGCACACTTTCACATTATTAAATAGAAATTTTAGCAGCTTACTGCTCTGAGCACACTGCAGCAATCCCAGTGCTCTTTGAGTTTAAAAGATTATATTTTTTAATAAATAATTTTATGGAACTGAGTTTAGTGAAGCAAAATAGAGTAAATGCATTCTACAAAAATGATTAAATATGAGAATTACCTGGGATATAAAAATGGCTTTACTATGTGGTGTCGTTTCTGTGTAGTTGGCATTAAGAGACTGGTGAGTGCAAGTTTTGCCTGAACTCTATATGAAGTTAACATTGTAAAAGATGGTTTTTCCCATTTTCTTCTGGACTTGAGAAACAAAGGTGTGACATGTACTTTAACAATAATATAATAGAATGTTAAAAATTATGAAAAATTTAAGTTTACTTGAACATTCACATTCAAAGCTTCCATAAAAATGGTCATTCCTCATATTTTTATGGCTTATTAAGAATAGACAATGAAGTTTTGTCTTTAGGGTGAGAAAATTCATTTTCTGTTTTTTAGGAAATCATTGTGTATATGCAAAATTAAGGAGTGTTGTGGTTGATACATTGTATAACAACTTGAGGAGTTTAGAAGTTTAAGAGACTCGGTCGGGAGCCTGGGTTCTTACTTTGTAAATATCCTCATGCATAAAGGAGGGCAAGGACATTTTGTGAGTGTTACACCTGCCCTGGAGCAGAAGTTATTTTGTCTCAGCAACAAGAGAAAAGTAACCGAAACAAGGGGAAATAGCCATCATAATGACAAATTACTCGAAATAATTTCATTATTAACTTGGCAATATTTTAGACCCGTTTACAGTATTGGCCAATAGCTATCATTTAAATTTATTTTCTAAATTTCTTTTTCTTATGAAAGGTTGACCTATTATATTGTCATTAAAGGGGGAGCAGTATAGAAGTAGGTTTACCAAGGACAGACTTGACAGTAGTGGATACAGTAGAGTAAGCAAGCGTGATAGGATATATTAGCATCTAAAGAACAGCACATCAAATATGCAGCTTTATTCCATATTAAGGAAAAAAAATGTTTTCTAACTAAAGCATCTCCAAGATCTGGGGAGTGTACATATTATCAGGGAACTGAGTGTCCCTTGAAACACTTAGAAACGAAATTTGACCTGGACTTGATTACCAATGATGAATGCATTCTTTTTTCAGTTTTGCTAGCCCACTGTGAACCCCAGCCTTCAGTTTTACCAGTGATTTAGAATGTATATCTGAATCTTTAGTGATATAAAGTATAGAGGTTGAGATTTTGTTAACTGTTGATTTATTAAATTATCCTTAAGTATGAAGTAGATCCAATTGAAGATGACAAGTTTAAAATCTATTTGATAACTTATATATGACATGGCATTTTAGGAAAAGGTGATATGTAGAGAATATTCACTTACCCAAACCTGGTCATTAAATGAAGAAATAACTATTCAATTGGTGAAGGGGAAGAATGAAAAATTGGAGATAGTGTTTTGGTTGTACCCTGTGCTTTTCCCACCCTTTACCTGTGTCAGTTTTCCAAGGTTTTTTTTTTTTTATTCTGCTTTTCCTTTGCCTTGAGTTAGTGTAGGTTTGTAAACACTGGGCACTTGAAGCCTTCATAAAGATTTTAAGCTTCCTCAAGCTTTGCTTTCTTTACCCTGCCTGGTGTGTTCTCTGCAGACTTTTTTACCAATGAAAGATTGAGCCATTGTAACTAGCAGGGTGAAGGGTCTGTGCTAGTAGTTTGAGGGTTCTACACTGGAGCCAAGAATTGACACTGAAAATAAGGACCAAGGCTGCCCTGAAAAGAACCACAGCCATCCTCAGGGACAATGAGGTCCCGAGTTCCACCAATGATGAGAACAGTCAGGTACATGTCAGGAAGCCAGCATGGCAAGCTTCCCCTGAAGATTAAACACACATCTTTCCTTCTGGAGCCAGGAAGTGATGCTCAGTATAAGGAGCAGAGCTTCCTCAAAGTGAGCCACAGCCACTCTCAGCAACAAAGTCCCAAGCACCTCTGATGTGGCTGAATTCATGTTGGGGATGCCAGCATGACAAGCTCCACCAGGAGAATCAATGGCTGCAAACAACAACACTTAGGAGAACCCACAATGCCACACTCTTCCTCTCCATGTCTCCTTTTAAGCTGGCAACTTCCCTCAGGTGTACCACCTACCTGCAGCACAATGCCGATTTAATTCAGCTGATGACTGCCAATTTTTAATCCATACTAGATTATGTAAATTAACTGTTTAGCAGTTTCCTTACATACAGTGCTTAATGAATTTATTGCCATATGCATATTACCATACTATTTTATTTCAAAATTCACTGCAATTAGTTTTAGATTGGAGTAATAATATATGCAGTCTGTTATATGAATTTTAAGTAGAGTAACAATGAATCTTACATAAATTATATTTATAAACTATATACATTATATTTATTTTAATGAAATGTAAGAACCAAATGGTTGCATCATTATTAAGTCGCCACATAATCATGCTGTAGTGGAAATATCCTTGTAAAAAATATCTCCGTTTTTCTTCAAGTAGAATCAATAGATATTAGTGATTTCATTATTTATAAAAAATTTTGGAGAAAAATATAATTATGTGCATCATGTATTATAATCTAATGTGGGCAAGGAAACTGAGAATAATCATGGGGTAGGTTTTCCAAGGAAATATTTGTATAGCTAACATGAATAGGTTAAACATCAAATCCGTAAAGATTTGCATGTTCTCTGCCTTTGGTAATGCAACATAGTCTTACTTGCAAGACATAGCTTTTTATACAGAACTTGCTTGATTATCTCTTACATGAAGTATACTTTTCTGCTTTAAGCATTTCTATTCTAATAAAACAAGAAATATGTTGCATTTTATTATTAAATTGTCTTGTTTTATTCCTTATATCCTTTTTAAAATCTCCAGATTATGTTCATTATAAGATTTAGGTTCATGGCTTTTCTATTTACCTCTCTCTGACTACCTGGTGCATATTTATAGTTCCAAAGATAGGCAGAGAAAGTAAGTAATGTAGTGAAATCTTTAAGCAGCAGTTCAAGAAATCAAATAGATAAATGTAATTAAGACAATAAAATGTAAATGCTCTTTTCCACAACATTAATGTTTTCTTTCTTACTTTGCAGTACTAGAGATTGAACCCAAAGCCTTCACCCTGAACTATATATACAGAGCATAGCCTTTTTTGGTTTTGTTTTTTTGTTTGTTTGTTTTTGTATTTTTTTTTTTTTTTGAGACAGCATCATCTCTCATTTAGTTGCTAAGTTTTGTGGGCTGGACTTGAACTTGTGATCTTCCTGTCTCAGCCTCCCAAAGTATTAGAATTACAATCATGTACCATTGTCTACAGCTCATTAAAATATTAATACTTACTACATAGCTATATCTGAGTGTTGGTGCAAAAAATCATGCCCACTATTTCAAAAGTGAAATGTATGAAGTTTTGTGTCTATAACACATGATACACAATTATATTTTTTTCTGAAAGGTTCTACTATAACTAATGAAATCACTTGTACATATTGATTTTTATATATTTTTCATGTTTTCTATGTTAGATTATTCTCTAAATTTGACAAAATTATAATCAATAAATATTACTTAGTAGTTTTTGCATTATATGGATCTGATAATTTTAGATAATAAATGAACTTTAGAGATGGTTCATTATACTAGTAGAGAGTTAGATCCCACTAAATTTCTCAAGATCATAGAGCTCATCAGTAATGGAGCCAGATGCAGAAAGCAGGTTTCCTGACCTGTTGTATATTGTCCAGTTTACTACACCATATTTCCTCTGAGTCAGACCAGTAAATTTCAGAAATCTCTCCAGTGTTGAAGATAAGGTAGCATGGTGGCTCTTTTGGAGTATCATTCCAGAAGTTGTGATAATAAAAGATAGTTTTCTCTTTAAAATGCTTTTGTGCTTAAATTATTTTACTACATGTATTTTCTTTCTTTCTGTAAAATAATGTTTCTTACTTTTTTTTTTTTACTGGAAATCGAACTCAGGACCTTGCATTTACCAGTCTGGCGCTGTGCTGCTGAGCTATATCCCCAGCCTGATAAGTTTCCGATATTCTGATTTTTCTGCTTTTCTCCAGGGGCTTGGTTGATTGAGACAGTAATTCATGGAATAAGAGGCAAACAAGAACGTTGTTTCATTCTTAGAGTGTCTAATGCACATAGTTTGAGATTGTCTTCAGAAATTCCAAATTCATTATTTCTATAGCTGATAATAGTTTGCTCTTCAGATAGGCTTCCAAACTTCACAAAGGTTAAAACTTTGGGCACACAAATGTGGCTGTTTGTTCATCATAGTGCCAGGTAAATTTCAACTGAAAACCCAAGAGCTTTAATAGTTTAATCCTACAGAACTAATTTTGTTCACTGCCAGAATAGTACCTGGATTTTGAGCATTTGTCTCAGGCTTGGAATTTAAAATGTGTTAGAGCTCCTCTTGTGGGGGAGAACATCTGTTGGACTGTGATCAAATAAAACACAATCAGACAGAGACGAGGTCTGTGACATACACTCTGGTAGAACTGCACGTGGGTAACTCGAGCAGGTTTGCTTTGACAAGTTGACCATGACAAGAACTTGCCATTCCTGGACGGCTGTCCCCTTCCTTCAGAGTTCTACCCCAAAGTCCTCCTTGCAGCTGAATTTAATGATATTTTACCATCTCACAAAGGTATAGTCCAAGGGCTGAACACTTTGTTCTTTCCTGTGTGGTAGAGTCTTCCACACCAGCCAGCTTAAGGGTAACTATGGGATCATGGGTTCAATAAAAATGGACCAAATGGCATAAGGGAGAGATATAGGTTTAAATATGCAAATTTTAGATTGAAATATTTCTTCTTCCATTGATCATTTTGCACAGACCTCTAAGTATGCTTTATATCCACTATCCACTAGTTTTTTCTTTTTTTTTTTAAATGTAACAGTAGTACTTCTCATCTCTTTATGATACAACAGAGTTTTTCTTTTTGCTTTTGCAATTCAAGCAGGTTCTCTGTGAGCCATACCTTATGCAGAATAAATGACTGCATATAATAGTTCCTTGTGCACCATCTTCTTTTCCCTGGAGTCGTACTATTGGTTTGCTGGTGATTTCACAAATGGAGTGTTTTAAACAACAGGAATTTAGCATCTTGCCATCATTCTGAAAGTTCTATATCTCAAATCAGGAGGATTTTTCAACTGTGGGCGTCTGCTCAGTGCCTTTCTCTGACCTTTGGGTGCTCTGCTGGCAATCTTTGGTCTTCTTTGGTATCTGTCATCTGGATTTCTCCTTTCACATTCACGGGCATTTTCCCTGGGTACATGTCTGTAATCCAGATCTCCTCTTCTTAAAAGGGCGTGGATCTTACTGTGTTAGAGACACGCCTTATTCGAGCTAACCTCATACTAACTAGTTTCATTTGGAATGACTGACTCATTCCCAAATACGAAGCATGATTTTTTTTTTTGTCTTTATGTTTTTTTTTTCTGACCTAGTGCCCTTTTACTGATTTGAAATTTTGGCATTATTCTAATATTATTCTGAGTCTTTCAGTTCCTCTATCCATCTTACCATCTCTAAACTGCCTCCTAATACATTTTTTGTATTTTTTCAAAGTAGAGGGACATAATTGCAATATATGCTGAGTAATTTCGAGTCAGTGGTAATAAATTAACATTCTCAGCTAATCAGACTACCAATATTTTAATTCATTTCTGAGAATCACCCAATAATGTAACAAAAACCAATAGTTGCTTGTATATTTTTGATTTACAAAAAAACTTCTATTTACATTAACTCACTTAAACCAAGAAAGCTACTATTTACACTAAAAAATCTGGAAATTTGGTTGATAATACACCAAATGTCAGTGGGCTAAGAAATAATGCTGCCTCTATTAGATTTTATGAAAGATTTAAATGTCAATTCTGAAATTTTCTCTACTATTATTATGCTGTTATCTATTATTGGGTATAGGCAGATTTTTCAACCTTTGATATCCATAAATAATATAGTGCGGTCTGTAGGTGCAGATTGTCCATATTGTACATTCTTAATTCTTTCTCGTGAAACATTTCTTATTTCTTTTATCTGTCAACAGTGTTCATGGTGCATGCGACTTTATATTACACATATGATGAAAAGAATTGTTTAATTTCTCTAAGTCATTCCACAAAGTACAGAAACTTTGTGCTTTCTATCTCTATTTATGATATAATGAATTGCCACAAACTTAGAGGCTTGAAACAACACATTGAATAACTCATCATGGTCACAGGTCAGAAGTTTGGGCCCTGCGTGGATCTTTGCCTGTGCTCTCACAAAGGGCCATGGGGCCATTTTTCCCCCTGAGCTGGGGTGAAATTCTATTTCTAGGCTCATTTAAGCTGTTGACACAATTTAGTTCACCATGATTTTAGAAATGAGCTCTCTTTTCCTTGCTGACTATGAACTAGAGATGATTTTTAGTAATCAGAAAACATCGTACTCTGGTTTCCTTCACAGCCAGAAATGGTGGTAGAACCCTTATATACTGCATCCTGATATTCATTTCTGCTTATCTCTCCTGCTTCAACTTTTCCTTTATGTTTATCTAAAGGGTGATACTGCTTTTTTATCATAATTATTTTTATTACCAAAGTACTCTATATGTATTTACCATTTATAGCACCTTAATAACTATCCAACAAATCATTAACATACAGAAATATGAATCATGAGAAACAAGAAATATCACCCATCCATTCTGCATATTAACAAGTTGTAACTATTGAGCAGCAGTGCTCTGACATCACTGAAATCTGTGGACAGTTATTTTTTGCATTCATCCTGACTGAAAGATGGAATGACTCATGCAATTTCATTGAAGTAGCTGGATTATCCAAGATAATATACATATTTTAAAATTGTCTGATCAATAATCTTAATTCCATCATCTGTCATTTCAGAGCTGTACCTTAAATTATGCTTACTGAAAAGTATATCTGGGAGAACATTTTTGGAATTCTGTTTAGCATATCCTGGTGATTATTTTTTGTTCCAAGACTTTTCCAAATTAGTCATTTACTTCTAAGTCAGTCTGATTTACAATTCTCACTTATACTGTATTATTCAGAGGGTATCATTAAAAGTAAGAGTTATAATTCTTATTTCTCAATTGAAGACTTTAAGGCACTGAGTTCAAAATTTTTCTCAGAGCCATAAAGGCTGGAAACTTGAAGTATACTGGCATTCTGAGTGCGAAGAACGTCTGATGCTTCACCTAATAAGGCATAAAAACTCTTATTTTATTCCATCTTCTGTTTGATTTATAGTAGTGTCTTATGTCCCTTATTCCTTCCTGAGTTTTGAATCATACTAGATTACAGTCCGGTTTCAGAGAAGGGACAGAGGTGGTTCAGGGGAATGAAACACTTGGATAAATTGATTGTACTTCCAAGCCTCATGTGCTAAAAGGGCTTAGAATTGTTGACATTCCAGTGACATTCCAGTGAGCACCCAAATAGTGGTATTTAATTATCATTCTTCAGTATTTCTTTGTGAAAGTGCCTGATCCCAGCACAGGAGTAGAAACTACAACATGAGGCTGTAGTATGTTTGCTGCTAAAAAGTAAGATATTGCACAAAAAAGGAAGGAGGCCTGTCAAAGGACACCGGAAGGACTTGATGAACTATGAATTGCAGTATTTTATTTAATATATAGAACAATATAAATATCCAGAGCCCATACTAAGATAAAGATTTGTAAAGACAAGTAGAGATAGAAATAGAGAGGAAACAATGGACACTCTTCCTTATGGAAAAAGATTCTAATTAGTTACTGTAGAAAGATTAAAGGAAGTAGAGTGTCCTCATTTGAAAAGTATGGTAATAGTGATGGCAGAATAAGATACGGGAGATTACAACTCAACTTAGAGGAAAAATGATCTTTTCTTACTTTTAAGATATTTTCTCTTAAATACTTGTTAATTTTGAGTGGGGAAATTTTAAGTTATATTAGAAAATCCCAGACGACACCACTTTAACCAAATGGCTGTATTAGATATCACCAGTGATGTGAAGATTGACAACAGTACTCCTGTTCTGCTCTGTGTGTGTTTATTTTGTGTTTGTTTGTTTGATTGGTTCCGTGGTGTTTGGGATTGAACCCAGCCCCATGGAACTAAGCTATATCCGCGGCCAAGTTTTAATTTTTTTTTTAAGGCAGTCTTTCTAAATTTCCCAGGTTGAAACTTGCAATCTTTCTGCTTCACTCTCTCAGAATACTTGGATTGCAAGTGTTTGTCATTGTACCTGGCTTATTATGTGATTTTTTTTTAAAGTCTATCTTAGTTAATCTTCAGATAGCATCAAACTCAAATAGAGAAACTCTCAATCCATTTACCAGTACTGTACTTTTCATTGTATCATACCATGGGACTAGAAGGGACAGGAAGTAAAAGTATTGATAAAACACTCTCAAAACATTTGTATTTTATTGTGATTGTTTTTGTTTTTTTAACAATTGCATTATGGTCACAAAATACCATTTGGAAATCTGGATGAGGAGTACACACAGATTTTCTGTATTATTTTCCACTTTGTTTTAATCTAAAATACAATATTTAAGTGTGGTTTTCCCATTACTGAGTTTTGTAATCTTGGACAACTCAACTAACCTTGCTAAGTCTTGTTTTTCCTTATCTGTAGAGTAGCCTAGTATATAAAGCCAATCACAGATGAAGCACCTAGAGTACAAGTCAGGGAAAAGGTTAAGAGCAATACCCTTGAAGTGATGTAAATGTGGCTCTACAATTAAAACTATGCAGTTATGTAAAATTTACCTAACTTGATAAAGCTTCGCTTTTTCTATTCTTAGTCCTTACAGGCTTCTTTTGAATTTTAAATGTGAGATAACAGATCAACACTTATAAGAACCTTTGATGCAGTATACGGTCAAAGTTTTCTGCTATTATGTTTATGTAGAAAATGCTGATTTCATTAGTAAGTCCAAGTGATTGTATACTGACTTTAATTCAACTTTAAAGACTTACTCATTTATTTAGTTAAATTTTAAGAGAGAGAGTCTCCCTATGTTACCAGGCTAGCTTTAGATTTTAGGGCTTAAGTGATCTTCCTGCTAAAGTCTCCCAAGAAGTTGGGAGACTCTGTGTTTATATCAATAAGCAAGTTAATGCAATTTTTAAAAATTGTGGGAAAAGACACACAAATTGACAATTTTAACCATTTGAAGTATACAAGTCAGTGGCATTAACTGTGCCTACAGTGTTGTATAGCCTTCAACAATCTGTCGAGAACATTTTCATCACCCTCAGACAGAAATTTTGGAAACATTCAACAACAAATTTTGTCTTCCTCCAGCTCCTGTAGTCTGTGTTCAGACTCCATGAATTTGCCTATTTTAGGTATTTATGTTTAGTGGGGTCATATAACATTTGTTCTTCTGTTTATGTTTAATGCAACTGTTTATTTGACTCTCAGTTCATTATTTGCCACTTTTGTAATATTTTCAGAATTTCTGTGACTTAGATGATCAAGAAAATATTTAAATATATTATTAAAAATATTGTCAATATAATTTAATGTTCAATGAATCTGACAAGATTATATATGAAAAATTTTTATTACAGTATTATCATAAAATGTTGCCCTAAATATCTACCAGATGAATATAAGAAATTGCAAGAAAATACTGTGTGATAATTTCTGCATAGTAGAATAATAAGTGAATTTTATTTCCTGTGTTTATTTTACACAGTGTTACATTAAACATAAATTATTTTCTAGGAGAAATATCTATACATGAGAATACATGTATATCAAGTGTATCACTACTACATGTACTTTTAGTATAATCAATATCTGATTGTGCTATTCACAGTATTACCTGTCCATAAATAATTTGTGAATGGAAACATAAATCTATTATTTTTTGAGTTATATCAAGAATCAGGAAATATGAATTTGAATTCAATTTTGCACAGTAGGATTTTTTCTTTTTTGTATAAAAAATAATGAAAACTAAAGATGTAAATATTCTTTATATTTCTGACTCATAAATTGAATTGAGTGCATTTTATTAAAGAATTTGTCACATAACAGCAGAAGAAAATTTGGTTTATGTGTCATTGTCTTGAAACTTGCAAGAATAAACATATTTGATTAATAAGGTTATGGCTTTGTGTTCATCTGTAGAGAACGTCCACGAAGTCAGAAGTTATATTTACTTGTAATTTGTTTAGCTTAAAGCCAGGAGGACAAAATTTTGGTATTAATCATTTGTCAAGGAGCTTCTGAAATACCTAAATATATCTTAGGAATCCTGCTGAGAGCTGACACAGTTTTAGATAGCATCTTCCTTTTTTCCAAATCACTTTTATGAAACACTTGGTCTGTGGGTTGAACATTATCTGAGTACTCTCAAAACATAATTGTCCCAGACCTATCTCATTATATAGAAGGACTTGTTAAAAGGTCGACTAATCATTAAAAAAAAGAAAAGATGCATAATGAACACTAAGGCTTTTGGGTGGTGTGTCTGTGATTTTGTAACTTTTGAATGTCACGTGTCACTAGATCAAAACCCTCAGTCTTGCTTCGTAGTCCATCATATGGCATGTTACTCCCATTTTGGGTCCTAAAAAGGTGAAAATGCTAAAATGAATATATATATATGTGTATATGTGTGTGTGTGTGTGTGTGTGTGTGTGTGTGTGTGTGATAATGCCGTATTGATGTATGATGGTGAATAGGCAAATGTTGCCATGAAAAATTACGGCATGTCTTGTTTTATTGAAAAATTATGAATGTCTTGTTTTATTAACTACACCTACTATGTTAAAACTGATAAGCTAAAAGAATAATCATTATATGTTACAATAAATCTTTAGTTTATGAAATTATGCCTATACGATGCCTCTAACTTGCTAGTTACTATGCCCTCAGTAATGTCCAAAGGTATTTTTATATATCTGTGCACATAAGTACTTGTGACATATTTATTTCAAATTACTTCGTTTATGAGCACCATGATAGCTCAAGGGATTATAAGGATCATTTTATGTCAACTACTGTCTCAGGGAGAAAATATGTGAAATCAAGTAGCACCTATTTGTTTTGTTTTGACTTGATTACATCAAGTGTCTCATGGAAGCAGTGCATCACCAAGTAGCTATTTTCTGTGCAGTCGGAGGAGCTTGGACTGGGGTGTTTCTGTATTGATATCTTGAGAGTCACACATCCCTTGAGACCAATTACAAAGGTTCACAAGGTTGTTTTTATTTCGCTTTCTCTTGATGCCTTTTTAATGAGGCCTCCCAGTAAACAGCAAGCATGAGGCTTTCCTGTTGGAAACCTGTCTGCCGCCTGCAACCATTTATTACTAATACACCTGGGAAATTATTTATAAATTAAATATTAGGAAAGTGTACTTTAGGAAAAGTAGTAAGAGGTATAATTTATAATTCTCATTTAGAGGAAAATCATGCCAGCAATTTGCTAATGGAAGGACACCAAGAGTCATTCATGGAAACACAATTGTGATTTGTGTAATAAATAGAAATGTAGACTGAGTCATCTTTGGGGTGTATCTTTGTAGTTCATTTTTCCTCAGAATGAGCCCTTGGAAATAGGGAAATGAAGAACAGAATTTAGGTTATTGTGTAATCCCTCCCTGTGACAAAAATACAATGTTTTTCAATACAAAGTGAAAAGGATCTCACTCTAAACTTAGTTGAGGTATTAGCGATGTCAGTGTCACTTGTTTGAGCTGGAAGAGCTTTTATATGCCATGTCAGAATACTTTCATTGTACAAACAATAAAACTGAGACTGTGCATATTTGTTACTTACCTAAGGTCTCAGAATTTTTGAATTTTTAAATGTATTTTCTGAACTTATTTCCAAAGTTTACTTCAAAATTTATTTTTTCATATATATGCTAGTGTTTTGTTTTGTTTTGTTTTGTTTTTAGGGTAGAAATACCATTAGCTAGTTTGAGAAATTAGGCACAAGAGCTTCCAAAATATCATTCATATTTGTACTATTACACAAAGATGAACAGTACCCATGGTTAGACATCTGGAATTTAAGAAGAAGACAGTTATTGTACTTTGGGATTTTTTTTTAAAACATTATGCATTCCTGGGAATTAACACTCATCTTTCTGGTTTTATTAAATAAAACCATTTGTTGTTTTTTTTTAACTTCTGAGGAATTAGCAGGTATTTTTTCAATATTGTTAATGTAGTTGTGTGTAGTAATTCATGAGTAGAAGTGAATACATAACTATAAAATTTTAAGTTTGTGATCAGTATTTTCACATTTTGTTTGTATTATGTATTCATTCATTGATTTATTGATTGACTAATTGATTGCCTCTTTGAGACACAGGGTATTACTCTATAGTATAGAGTGGCCTCAAACTCACTATGTAGACCCAATGGCCTAAAACTTGCAGTCCTTCTGCTTCAGCCTCCTGAGTGCTAAGATTACAGATGCGTACCCCCATACACAGATGCAATCTTTCTCCTCCTCATCCTCCTCTTTTTTTTTTTTGTTGCCTCAGGAGGTTGAACCCAGGGCCTTCACATTGAGCTAAATACCCAGGCCTTTATTTGTTTTTCTAGTTTGAAGTAATATCTCACTAAATTACTAAATTGTTCAGGCTGGATTCCAACTTGCTGTTGTTCTATGCCAACTTCCCAGAGTGCTAGGATAATAAGCATGTGTCTCCATGCCACACTTGGCTGTTGTCTATTTTATTTCATTTTTTATAAGAATTGTTTGTCTGTACTTCTATACAAGTATCACAGACATAACCATGTATCTTATCTATTATGTTTATATAAAAGAAGATATGCATGTATACTGTACAAATACACTCAATACCTGCATTTATTCATACATAAATTTGTGTATTTTAGTATATGGCATTCTATATGGCATATATATATATATATATATATATATATATATATATCTCAAATAGATACCTAAATTATAGTTTATACTTTTTGATGAAACTAATTCACTAGTATCTCCTTATTGCTGTCTTCTATCATACATGATGAAGGGATTCCACTGGACAATTAATAAAAATTTTAATATTTGTAAAGATTAAGAACAGCTAGTAATATAATGACTTAATCATTATGCAGTTTATTTACTGATATTAATCTGATTCATGTTGGTTTATGAGAAACGTCCAAAATCAGGCATATACATGTGATCATTTCTATTTTGAATCATTTTGACTTCATGTCTCTAATTCATCTTTCTGAAAACATTTATGGTTGGAAGGGAGTAGATGTTCTGTAAGAGTCATCTTGTTTGGATAAAAATTTGTACAAAGGCATAATAATTCCAAAAGATTTTCATCTTCTAACAGTCTTTGAAATTAATGAATAAAGAGAATGGTCTCCTATTCATTTAATTTTACTGTGTCAGGCAGTGGAAATAGAAAATTACACAGAATTAATCACTTCTTTTGACAGTTGTAAAATGGTAATCTGCCATTTTTATCCTCTCAAATAATATGTAAAGATAACTTTTATTCTCTTATTTTCATCTTCTGTCTTATAGCCCTTTTATTATTGGTGATCAAAGTAAGACTCAGTAAAAGCCATGGCTATGTTACTAGGGTTCTGAAAAATGTATCAACAGTGAAAACCAATTTCAGATATATTTCCATTGTTATTGCTTTACAGTATGTGTCCTTTACTGAAATATCAAAAAATGAGACTAGAGGAACTCACTCATGTGAATAAGCTTAAGGATAAATTGCTTCTTCCTAATTTCATATTAAAAGAACACTAGTATAGTTTTTTGGCTATGGAATCTTGGTCAAGCAAAGATGAATGTCATTGTTACTAATTTTGGATATTAAAATCTCAGATTTATTCCTCAGACTCTTTATTAGTTTTTCTGTAGCAGTTGTAGTCTTTCTGTGTTCAGAATGAACACCAAGCCATAGAATACAGACATATACAATGTTTATATTTTAATGGGACTAACATGGAAAACAGTATAGTCAAACTACTATCAAGTTGTATTTTCTTTAGTCCACTTACAATACCTGTAATACAATTAGGAGAATCCAAATTAGATTACTTTTGCTGGAGAGGAGGATACAATATTAATACAACAGATTAGGAAATTGCATCCAAAGATGATTATACTGTTAGATTTCTCAATGAGTTTTCTAAAGGAACTTTGATTCTCCAAAGTTTTATTGCCATCAATGGACAAGTTACTTTCATAAAATTTAGAAAAAATACTTGTATTTACTAGATAGTCACTGATTCAGTATCAGTTGCCTTCCGTAGTCAGTGCTCCTGTGACATTAATGTTTTTCTAGAGTTGCCTCTCAGTTCCTTACACTGTTTTTGTTACTAATAAGTATGTTTCATCTCTAGACCCCTCTTTCTATGTTTGGCTTCCCCACCACCATTTTATTATTTGTATTTAACCTTAGCTTGAACTTTTCATATGATTATTTACTGCTTAAGCCATTTTTAATAACATTGACCTTATTTCATGATTATTATGTGTCATGTGTATATTCATTTGAATATTTTATATTATTTGCTTAATTCCTTTTTTAGTAACACATATTTTATTGCTTGCTTTAGTAAAGATTAGTCTTTCCAGCTATGTTGTATCTACATAGTCACATGTATAATTGTATTTTTAAATTTCAACATATATTATACAATAGGCTCTTATAAACTAATCGTTATGTCAAGGAGTGATTCTCCGTTGTCTAAGGTGAACCTTCTGTGCTACCGGAGAACACTGTGCCCTCATCAATGTACAGCATAACTGTGCTGCTAAAAAATTCATGACATTTTGGTAACAGGTTAATATTGCATTTATGTATTATAACTTGTAATTCAGCAGGAGAAGAATAATTGCTTGTTCAGTAAGGTATACGTTCTGGAATCAGGTTTTCTGGGTTTGAAGTAAAGATATTCTGAGTACTATTGTGGACTTGAGGCAATTCACTTAAACTCATTGAGTCTTGCTTTATCCATTTATGAAAAGTCTATTAGAACCTACCTGTAGTATGGTGATTAAATTAGACTATGCCTTCTGAGTAGGTTGGAAGTAATAAATAAATCTCAGCTGTCAGTACAATTGCAATACTTATGCAAATCATTTTTATTAAGAAAATATGAGGTTTCATGTGATCATACGTACATATAGATGGTAAAAATGTTCTGCACTGGGCAAGTTCATTGATTGGCTGTGTGCTGCAACTCAAACTGCCAACGGACTAAATCTTTTCTCTCATTTTGGATCTTGTATCTCGACTTTAGCTGAACAAGGATAAATGATGACACCAAAAGAGGGATTATTTCTTGACTACAAATGATGAGATACACCACTTTCAACTATTTCAATATTGTTCTTGACTGAATCATTTTCAAGCACTTGTTTTCAGAATTCAGACATTACTGCTAAGAGTGACAATAGAAAAAAGAAAACGCAATCTTCCTTTTTAAACACCAAGCCTTTTTGTATTAGGAGAATGAATTAAATGTGAAAGAAAGAAAAACATTAAAAGTTGTTGATTGTATAAATGTATCATTCTAAATTGTTTAGCAATAAAAATTAAAAGATTTCTATATAAAACTTTGATTTTAAAATCATAAATTTCAATTATTTCATAAATATAAAGAATTACAGTCGTGAATATGGTAAATATATCATTTGTTTAGTGCTAATAGCTCAGTGTTTAGTATAATACTTGTGTTATCACCTGGCAACTATGCTTTTGTATGGATACGAAAGACTACCTAACCATGGCACTGACAAAAAGAATGTAACAGGAACAAATAAATGTATAAAATAAGACATATTGAAATGTTAATGTGATTATCATCTTTGAGAATTCAAATGATTAAAACTATATTTAATCATTATCATTTTATACTAGTCATGTAATATTTATATAGTTAAAAATAGAATAATATGCTTATAGTAAATTAAACGAAAAGTCTAAACAGATTAATAACAATAAATGAATAAAGTTTGCCAAGCTTTATTAAACAGTATTGGTTACTTTTCTCTTGTTGCTGAGGCAGAATACCTGACACCAAATTAAACAGGAAAAGGTTTATTTAGCTCACAGTTTGTGGTGGCTTTGGACTATGATCAGCTGGCTCCAAGGCAGGGTAGCATGGCACAGGGGCAACAGTACAAGGCAGCAGAGAACGGCAGAAGCAACAAGAGGAGAGGAGAGAACAAGCCTCTCGTCCTCCGCTGATTGTATCCAGGCCACCTGTCCTCTGCCCTCTGCCTTCCAGCGAGTGTGGTTCTCATACCGTCTCAGCGCCCTCTTGTGCAAGGTTCACCATGTGTATAAAGTGAGGACACTGGCCTCCTGCTGAGTCTCTTAAACTTGTAAACTTCTCAAGTGGACACACTGAACAATATTTTAGAGCTATAAGGTATATTCTGTACAGTCTAAGATGTAGAACGGCTGAGTTACTTAATCATCTAAACTCAAACTGACACAACGTATCAACCATTACAACTACTTTCTCTAAAATTATACCATGTAGCCTTTCATAGATTTGTCTTTTTGTGTTTAAATTTTTGTACAGAACAAAGTCTTAAAACTTACTGTTTTACTATTTATTATTTTAAATCTGCCATTCCATTAATACAAAAATTTAATTAAAATAGTGCAATAAACATTTTAGATCTTGTTATAATTATGGATTTAAATTGAATAATCCTAATGTAATTCAGCAAATAATTTATCTCTCTATTAAAAAAGAGAAGCAGAGGAAACAGCAGCACCCTATTGTGCCAGCAGTGGCCGGGCCCCTGGTGTGCTGGCAAGGACAGAAGCTGTCCTACAGCCCTACACCCCTCGACCTCCACTCTTCAGTCCCCCCTTCGCCTGCCCACTCTCCCCCACCATAAGCAACTGGCCGACTCAGAAGAATCCAGGAAGACTGAGCCTCTATTTAGAGGATAACAATATGCACTAGAGTAATTATTGTGGATTTCCTATTGTGTTGTTTATGGCAGTATTGTTCTGTTTTGTTCTATTGCTTTGTTTTAGTGTTTATATGCAAATAAGAAAGGGAAGTAATAAATAATAAAAAATGAGCAAACTTTATTGGCTAAATCCTTCAATATTTCATATTGGGAAGCTGTTTCCACTTCACCTGTTATTTCCCATATTTAAGTAAATGCAAGTGTAGCTTTAATTACTTTCTATTTTGGTAGCTCCATAAGAACTTCACTATTTTCATCCTGTAGGCGAGGTATTCTAACTTCTCAGTTGATTTAACAAAGTTCCACAGAGTCATACATTTTATAATGAATTGTGCTTATTTGTGCCACATTATCCCTCTTGAACCTACTTTTATAAATATGGCCCATTCTCAGCCTTCTCACCATGTACCATGAATGACCATTCCAAGAGCAACCAAATTCTATATAGGCACTGATTGTGCTCTTGGAAAGATCCCATAATGTTTTACCCACATCAAACCTGTACTTTTTGTACAAGAAAACTGTGGCAACCACAGGCCTTCTGATAACCTAGTGATTTTATAGAATTGCAGTTCATAAATCAGTGGTATAATAGTGCAGAATTTCACTGAGTGTAATTAGGCTTAGGTAATAGATGGATGCCTTTATAAAGTGATTACTTTTTCAAGGACAAGGATGTGATCTATTGTATTATCAGAAAAAAAAAGAATTAAACCTTATTATTTTGTCTAAAATGTCCATGTAAGAGGGGATATATTTTGCTTGATAAATGTTTTTGTGTAACCAAAAATTAGATTTTGCTGATCTACCAATTTCTTTGGACTTTTCCTTTTTAAATCCTTTCTTTATTAATGACTTACTTGTATAAGTTTGATAAACCTCCTGAACACTTATGATTTTCCGTTTACATGCTGTTGCTGTTTGTCTTACTTATTTTCTCTTTTGCTTTGAAATTTGTTTCTTTATGTCAGAACCCTCCCATTAGAAATATGGATTTAGGCACATTCTTCTTGGAGACCAATGCTGCAAACCTCATAACCACAGTTGTAACTAATGTTTAAATTTCTGTACTCTAATAATATGAATTACTTGTTGGATTTCAACATAGGATGAATTGGAATAAGAAATATTTAGTCAGTAAGCAGGCCTTACATAGTAGTAGAATATGTATTTTTAGGTTTTTCAAAGACATAAAATCCCTCATATGGATGTCTATAGAAGCTTTATTTTTAATTCCTCAAACTTGAAAGCAACTAAGATGCTCTTCAGTAGACAATGGATAAATATACTGAGATTGCCATAGATAATAGAATAATATGTCATGGTAAAGAAAAATCCACTATCAAGCCATGAAAAGATACACAGGAGACTTGGATGTGTATTTCTAAGTGAAGGAAATCAATCTGGAAAAACCTGTCTGCTGTACGACTCCAATTATGTGATTTTCTGAAAAAGGCAAAACTATACCAAGAAAGAATATTCTTCCTATTTCACATTACACATTTCACTTCCTATTTCAAGTAAGAATTTTCTTCCTATTTCACAATATGTATTATACATTTTGGTCCTTCTTTAAAATCACATCTGTGGTTACCAGGTGTTGGAAGGGGGAAGGGTAAATATATGGAGCACAAGGAATGCTCAGGTCAATAAAAATGCAGGTATGATACAGTGACGCACAGATGTCATACATTTGTCTAAACCCTTAACATTCAAAACAGCAGTCTAAATAAACCAGGGACTGTGGGAAATACCTATGTGTTCATTGATTAAGACAAATGTACCACTGGTGGGGCATGTTGGTAACAGGAAAGAGGATACATTTATGGGTGCATGGAAACTACTTGTATCATCTCCTTAGTTCTGTGATGAATTTAAAACTGCTGCTTTAAAATAATGTCTATTTTTATCATGGTGACTTTTTAATAAGTTTATTGGTACATGTTAGGCATACAGTGAGCACATTCATTATATGGAATTTGTACCTTACCTGTGCATGATATAGCTTGATTCTTTTCCCCCTGTTCCCTTATCCTCTTTTCAACCTTTCTTCTCCTCTTTATGTATAAAAGCTTTGTTTACATTTTTTCTTCTCATCATTTTGTCTTTTCCCTTCCTTCCTTTCCCCCTTCCTTCTCCCTAGATTCCGCTCTCATTTGAACATTTTCTTTCTATTTGATGATATTTATTATACAATTATTATACAAATATCATAATAAATATGATATTTATTATACAATCCTTATTTAAAATCAAATGTGAAAAATTAGAACAATGTCTTTAAAATAATAGACTCTATTAAACAGAGTATTTGTAAAAATTAACATAGATGTGTTTTACCAAACAGAATTGCTTGGGGCTGGGGGTTCAGCTCAGTGGCATAAGCGCCTTTCTGGCAAGTGCAAGGTTGTGAATTCGATCCCCGGCACAAAACATAAATAAGTAAATAAATAAATAAATGCAATAGACCAGATTGTAATTGTGACACAGGTACTAAAGTTAATAATAAACCATTAGCTACATACAGTAGAATTTAGTCCTGTACCAAATATTTGCTGTCCATTGTGCCCTATAAACTACTCAACACTGTCCTGTGCCAGCAGGAAGCTGTACTTTGGGAATTACATTTGTGTATTTCATAACTGTCAATAAAGCTGAAAGAAAGAATCAGTAAAATATTCTACTTTTGTAAAGCACATGTACCTTTATTCAGAAGGAAACCACTCAGAATTTCTTACATTTGAAAGACAGGAGGTATTATCATACAAAAAATAACATAAAATGTTGCAGGGAACACTGAATTGATAAATTAATCAGTATATTAAATAAATGTTGGCTTGCATGAAGGAAAGGAATAACTCTTACTTTGTGATCTTCATATATTAGTGTTTAGAGTATCAGGAGATGAAAGAATCTTAAATCTTACTCCAAGATAAAGACATTATGGCTAGAAAAAAATAAAAATCTTTCTCAAGATTTCATCATAAATACAGATTTAAGTTTCCTGCAGGGTTCAGGGCAGGGATAATAGGTAAAAAGTTGAGAGGCTGCACATTTCAAGTTTTATAAATAATTTTTTAGTAATTAGATATAGAAAATTATGCACTGATTTGAATAATAGTGAATGTTTGTCACATGTTGCAAATAATCATTTATAGAACAGACATTTTCTTAATGTTGATTATGTAACAAAATTCCAGTGCACAGAAAAGTTGAGTAGATATTGTCTATATTTCAAATCTTAAAGCATTCAATTTCTTTAAGACCTTAGTTTTTACTAATAACTATAGTTAATAAAGAATTTGAAATGCACCACAAAGAAACAAAAGATAGGATAGGGATGCAGAAATCTAAATCTGAATATCTCTATCTCTGAAGATGCTTATGCATTCAAGACATGTCCAACATTTATGGGTTCATAGAAAGGGAACAGAAAAAAACTGAGCTCTGTAAGTCTCTACCAACTCAATGATTCAAAAATGTGGGCATTTAGTGGTGTGGATGACATAATACAACGTGGCAAATAGAGAAGTCTGCAACTAAAAGATAAAGCAATTATATATCATAAAGTATTATGTACATAAATCTGAAATGTAATTTTGAACCGATTTTTAAAACTTTCACTAACAAGCTTAATATGATGTCAGACAGAAAATGAGGAGAGAGCAAAGCATGTATTAAGGAAGCCTGCAGATAACTGAATCCCTTTTCATAGTAGACAAATTCAGCAAATCTTCAAAGGAGCAATCGTGTATCAAATGTGAGTGGATGATATGTTTTTCTTTTTTTCACTTACATACAATAATATTTGCACACATACTAGCTCAAAAATTTATTTTCATGCAGTTTCAGACTCCTAAATTTTTAGAACTGCTCTACATGATGAATATAATTTTTAGAAAAATTAGGTTAAATAGCCCTAGTGTGTGGACTCTGCCAAAAGTCACGGTCACTGGGAACATGATATCGCCATGACACCCTGGCCTGTGGTGTCTTAAAGAATTGGCTGCTATTTGTTCTTCATGATCACAGTTGTGGAGGCATGCATCATAGCCCCATGCAGCTGTGCTGCCAGTACCTTGTCCATGCGTTTCATAGTCTGTGCTCTTGATGACTTCTAACCCTGAGTACCTGCAGCTCTATTCCTGAGAACACTTTCTCTGCACTGTGGGAAACTATCTGGTGAGAGTATCATGGTGGATGGAATCACAGTGAAAAACACTCATATGAAAGAGATCACGTGACGAGGGAGAGCACCCACTATTCAGGTCAATTTTTACAGTACCCACTCTCATAGGAATGAACTTGCTCTGCAAGACTAACATTAATGCCTTCTGGTGGCAGCATCTTCAAGGAACTACAGCCTCCTACTATTGATTGGCCTGTGTCCTCCTACAAATCTAACCTTTGTGTATTGAAGATAGGGTATATATCAATTTGATTTATCATAATAATTGCTGAGAACTGAAACTTTGTTGAGCAAAGTGCTAAGTACTTTGCAACCTTTCTCTAATATCATAGTCACTGTCATCTTTTAAAGTAGCAGTTTTATTACTATTTAATCAACATAAATAATTCTAGTCACACAGAGATTAGCTAATTTGATCAACCATATTTAGCTCAGAGCGCCAGAAAACATTTGGACTGCAATCTTCCCTTTGGATGCCCTCTAAAATGTGAGATCTAAATGTTGGCATACCTGGTTTTTATTTGCCCATTCACTCTTGAGTCTTTTATCTGTGACTGTCTGTTATGTACTTAATTTTCTGAACTCCAAAATTGAAATAATAAATAACTAAATAAATTAAAAGGCAACAGAAGATGTCATTGGGTGTCCCTTATACCAAATTAGAGGAGGGTTTAAAGTATATATATCTATGGCCTGGCCAGCAGGAATGTGGTCCATGTTTTAAAGTCAACTTGTGTTGTCTTTGTACAATTTCATTACCACTTCCTTTGGAGGAACTCCCTTCTACCTATTTCTAAAATGCTGCCAGTTAGAAATTGTGAAAATCCAGAGTTTGGGAGACCTAAGCTTAATTTTCTAACTCTTATAACATGGGAGATCTAAATTCTAAATGACTTGTGATGTTTGGATTCCTTATATCCTCTATCAGGAAAACAAGCAAAAATGTTGATCAAATATTTAAATCTGAAACCCTTGATCTACAAGCTTTTATTCACTTCCAGTCATTGTTTAAAAATACGGAGACTGTTGTTCTTTCTGATCTGCATGGACTATGAGAAATTATTTTAACATTTCTCCGAGCCTCCATCTATCCTTAAAATAGTTCTGTGTTTTACAGGAATAGATTTAACTCTCCGTCAAAAAGTACGAAGATCTCTTGACATGCAGGAAATGATGTTAGTAGCTCTGCTTTTCCTAATGGCTAATGGTGACACAGTTTCAAAGACACACTTCATCACAAAGCAGCTGTAGTGAGACCCTCAGATAATGCAATATAACGTTTCTTGAGAATTAGTGCTTTGTTATCCAAGATATAATTCCCTGTATTCCTGCTTGCCACCTGTCCTGAGTTTCTAGTCCTGAATCTGAGTTCCTATGCCAAACTGAAAAAGCAGCTCTGGCTTCAGCTGTTCTCTTTTTTCACATTAGTTTTGTGTTTTAGCGTGTAAGGTGACGCTCTTGTTTTCAGGGAAATGAACTTTGAATGTACTCCAGCAGCAATGAACTGATAACCAATCAAATAAATAATTGATTCATCTCAGAACATTCTGACTCCTAGACGTGATGTCCCGGAGAAGCTTTTCTCTCACTGTTCCCTGGAAAACATCAAGTGTTTCCCATTCTTTATTATTATTCTTTTTTCTAAATGAATAGTTTTTGACAAACAGACTCCAAAGAGCAGTCAAGTGTCAAATACAAAGTTATGGCTGGTGCAGCTGCCTGTGGGATCCCACGGTCCATTTATTCATTATGGAAAGCTCAGATGCACAACACGTGGTGCCGTTTTGTGTACCTGTCAGTTCAGTGCACTTAATGAACATTGATCATGCTCATTCAGATGCACACTTTGCGCTTCAAACAAGAAGTCAGTGGTTTCTGAATGACATGATGGAAACTTTCTTTTTCTTGTACATGTATCTCTGTGGAATCTTTTAGATTTTTTTTTAAACTATGTTAATGAACACAGTAAAATGGACTTTACCTTAAAATTCACTACAAAAGAAAATATATTATTTAAAATTTTCCTCTGGTTTTGCTATTCTAAATCTGATGTTTCTCTACTTAAAATACTTTTTTTTGGTGCTGCGGATGGGAATTAGGACCTTCATAATTTTGAATATCAGTGTACCTGAATTTTATCCTTCTATGTATTATGTAGTGCTGCAACTGTACCTAGCTATTATGGACTTTAATTTTCTGTACTTTGAAGTTTATAAATATATAAATAAATAAGTATTCTTTAATTAAGACTTCCTATGGGGTAGATTCATCATTCACAAATTCTCTTGAGTACATGATCAATTATCACCAGATATATTGTTTTGTATTATAAGAGAGATACTTTGTATTAGCATGTATCCTGTCAAAATTCTCACAACAGTTTGACTTCTTGTAATTGGAAGAAGCTCTTTTTTATGAATGAATACTTTGTTTGCTGTCTTCAGCTTTCTGGAGCAAATTAAAAAATAACTTGTTCAATTAAAAGTGATTAACAACTGTTTTTTGGGAAAGAATCCCAATCAGTTTCTAGGAAAGGTAAATACATTTGCATTATCCTGCATGTATTGTTATTGCAATGTTTATATTCTGAAATCTCTTATTGTGGTTTTGTTCCATTACCTTAAACCACAAAATAGCTGAAAAAGACAGATGTGCTCAAATTATACTACAGACTAATCTAAACAAATTGTGGGCTTTCCAAGTTGCTGATGACAATTAGAATTGAATCCATGACAAGTGCCTTACAAATCCAACCTTCACACTTGATAATCTTGTGAAATGAAAATTACATCCAGAATGTAGTATGCTTTCTGAAAAAAAAAAAAAACTTGCTTAGCACTTTTTCCAAAGCTTATAATTTAAAGCCATTAAACATTTATATACATGAAATACACTAGAAGTGTTTTGCTTGTCATGAAAGATAATTATTAATAATGTAAGTGTCAATGCAAGGACAGTTTTGAAAGTTAAAATCCAAATTTATAGTAGAATATTATAAACTCATTAAAAATGATATGATGAATGTGCATGTCCATAGCAGAAGTAGTATGAAGGTGATATGCAAATTTTAATGCTTTGCATTTGATAAATACATTTCTTTATACATCTGTGTATGTAAGTAAATATGAAGAATAGCTTTTAAAATGAAATGAGACATAGAGCATTGAAAAGAAGATTATGATACAAGTATCTTCACTTCCCAATATTTTACAACAATGATGCATTAAACTGACATATAAAATATGTAAAACTGATGTGTAAAATATGTAAATGACTTTTTGTTTAAGAAAAAAAAGCAAGTTTATGAACTAAGTAGTAGGAATCAGTATTAATCCTATCAATTTATATTTATTGAACACACAATGTGTGGTAGTCACTGTGCTTATAAATAGGTATACAATAGAGAGCAAAAAACATGTCCTGAGCTCAGGGAAATACAAATTATTAGAAATTATGTGAGAATATCAATTTATTATTAGCTAGAAAATGTTAAAAAAATAAAGTTAGAAAACTTTATCTCATCAACCAAGTTTTCCTGAGGAAGGAATTATTGTCCTCAACATCTAATACATGAATCAGGGTTAGTGAAGCAGGAGATCTATTTAGGAAGTTGGGACAATGGAAACTCTCGGGAAAGAGGTGGGCGAGTAACAACAATGCAGAGTATACCAGACTCAATTGAGAATTTATCCGTATCTGATTGGCTACACCCAATCTGTGAATTTGCAAGTGGTGAGCCATCCAGAAAGATCATTAACTGCAATTCTCATTTCTTGAACAATGAGCCAATAATGTAGAATTCCATCTATCGTCATTTGTGATACATGTAAGGCAAAGCTAGTTCAGTGGAACTTTCTTACCATGACTGACATTGCCCACGCTGTATAAAGACATCCCCTGAACTGACTCCATCTTTCTTCCTTTCCTTCTCTTATTTTATCCAAGTGCTTACACACTCAAGCATCCAAGAAATTATTTATGGAACATTTTCTATATGCCACATTGTAGGAAAAAAAGCATGGTTCTTATCTTATAAATCTATATTCCAGTAGAAGAAACAAGGAATTATTAATCACAGGGATAAATGTGTTTTAAATGACTGGGCCACTGAGGAAGAGACTGGAAAATATACCCAATTAGGTATGTTCAGAGAAGATCTGAATGAGTAGGTAGCACTCAGCAAACAGCCCTGTATGAGAATGAGATTTGTGAAACACTTGGTCTAGGAAACAACTTGGAAGAAATACAAGATCTTTATCTAAATCTGATAAAAGCTGTCCTTTTTTTTTTTTTTTTGTACTGAGAATTTAACTCAGGACCCTGTGCTTGCCAAGGAGGCATTCATGCTGCTGATATATATCTCTGGCTTTTAAAAAACATCTTTTGACAAACAAACAGCCAACATCATGCTAAATGGCCAAAAACTTAAAGCTTTCACTCTAAAATCAGGAACATGACAAGCATGCCCACCATCACCATTCCTATTCAATATAGTTTTAGAAACATTGGCAGAGTAATTATACAAGAGAAAATATAAAAGTAATATAGGAAAGGAAGAGGTTAAATTGTCTTCATTTGTTGGTGACATGATACTCTACATAGAAGACTCCAAAAATTCCACCGAAAGACTTGGAAAACTAATAACGAGATTTAGTAGCATAGCAGGATACAAAGTAAACACTGAATAATCAATCGTGCTCCTTTAAGATGAATTACAAATTCACTGAGAGAGAAATTAGAGAAACAGCACTTCTCAAAATATCATCAAGAAAAATGAAATACTTAGGAGTCAATCTAGTGAAACAAAACAAAGACCTTTACATTGAAAACTACAGTATTCAGGAAAAAAACATTGAAGAGGATATTTTAAAATGGGAAGTTTTCCTCTATTCTTGTATAGGTAGAACTATATGGTGCAAGTAACCATACTTCCAAAACAAGTATGCAGACGATGCAATGTCTGTCAAAATACCAATAGTATACCTCACAGAACTAAGGAAACAGTCCTAAAATTCATGTGGTACCAGAAGAAACTCAGAAAAGCTAAAGTAATTTTGGACAACAAGGGCAAGGCGGGGGCATTACAATCTTGATTTGAAGTTATGCTACCAAGCTACTGTGACAAAAGAAAAACAAACAGAAACCAGCACAGTACTAGCAGAAAACAAAACAAAACAAAACAAAACAGAACTGAGGATCAATGGAAAAGAACAAAAATTGCAGAAACAACTCCAGGCACACTCAGCTACTTTATCTTTGACAAAGGGGCACATTTCACTGAAAGAAGCATATTTTTAATAAATGGTCCTGGGAAAACTTTCAACACACTAAAAATTGAACCTAGACCCATATCTCTCACCAGGCACTGAAGTGAAAATGAAATAGATCAAAGATCTAAATATTAGAAGAGAAACAATCTACTGGAAGATAGACTAGCTCAAACTCTGGAAGACATAGGTTTAAGCAATATTTTATGAACAGAACACCAGTGAAACAGCCAAGATTGCAAAGAACCAACTAGGAACACATCCAAGTAAAAAACTTTTGTCCAGCAAAAGTTTTCCATAATGGAAATTTTACCAGCTACTCCTCAGACAAGGAACTAGTATCTCAATTATATAAAGAGCTCAAGAAAATCAGACCCCTTTTTTAAATTCAAAGACTCAGTCCACACAAGGGCATATAAAATGAATAGACATGTCTCAGAGACATGTATTCTCTAAATACATGTATTTTCTAAATACATGAAAAACTGTTCAACATCACTGGTCATTTGAGAGATACAAATTAAAACAAAGCTGAGATGTCAGTTCTGGAAGAATGGGTATCATCAATAAATCAACTGATAACAAATGCCGGTAAGGCTGTCTCAAAAAGGTAACCCTAGTCCATTGTTGATGGGAGTGTAAACTGGTACAACCAACATGGAAATCAGTATGGAGAGTCATCAAGAAACTAAAACTAGAGGTTTCATTTGACCCAACTATTTCCCTTCTAGGCATATTTCTGAAAGAGTTAAATGTGCCCTACCATAGTATATGGTGTATGCATGTTTACAGCAGCACAATTTATAATTTATAACTAAATCTTGGAAATCTTGTATGCCCATCATCAGATCAATGGATATTTATATACATGTATACATTTATATACAATGTATTCAATGTATATACATTGTATATAAATGTATATACATTTATATACAATGAAGGGCTACTCTGCTATAAAGAAGGATAAACTTGAGTCATTTATAGGTAAATGGATGCTACTGAGAATAAGATTTTAAGTGAAATAAATAAGACACATAAGTTTAAATATCGCATTACTTCTTGTGTGAGAAACCTTAAGGGTAAACAAAGAGCAAAATAGAGGATAGGTATTGGGAAGAAGAAAAGGAAGGGGTACAGAGAGGAGGAGGGTGAAGAAAGGGAAGGATTTAAAAAGCAAAGAATGGAAAGAAAAATGTAAACAATACTTCTGTAAGTGGGGAGGAAGAACAGTAAAAGGGAGCAGAGGGGAATGGAAAAAAGGAAGAATTAAGATATATATCTATAGATAGATATATAGATATATAGATATATAGATATATAGATATATAGATATATAGATATATAGATATATAGATATATATTTATAGATATAGATATATAGATTTTTATATATATACATATATATCTATATATAGATATATACATATATATAATGTAATCACTAAGTATGGCAAATACGTACTAATAATTTTTTTTAAAGTGCTGAAACAATGTCCCAGCGAATGGAAGAAAACAGCTTTAACTGAAGAAAGATCCTAGCTCCAAGGTGGTTTGGATCTCAATGAGACAGTGGGATCAGTGATTATTTTGTCGTTTCAAGACTGTCAATCTTTATCTTGGAATTATTGCATCTTAGGTGTGGAAAAAACTCGAAAGAAATCTAACTAAAACATTCCTTGTTGCACGCTTTTTGTAGGGAGTTTCTCAAGTGGTGGCAGAAGTTCTCCGTCACTACAGTTTTTTTGTTTGTCTGGTTCTTGTTTTCTTTTCTTTTCTTTTCTTTTCTTTTCTTTTCTTTTCTTTTCTTTTCCTCCCTGAGCCACTTTTTTGATGGAGTCATCCATTCCTCCACAAAACTGATCCTGCAGATACATTTGAAGTACAACTTGTGTTGTCCTCCTTTGTGCTTTTAGTTTATCCTGAACTAAAGCTTTCTTTACACAATAAATCTTGGCAAAAGGAAGCTCTTACAGCAGTTTTGGGTTATGAGGACCTTTCTTAAACTTCGGTATGGAGTGGAATGACTGCCATTTATACCATTTTAAGGAAAGACTCCCCCCCCATCCCATGACATCTGCTCTTGTGTCTTTTCTTTTTTTAAATTTTTTTAAATTTTATTTAAAGAGAAAAAAAAGCAATACAGAAAAAAGGGTAGAAACAATACAGAAC